>JAODAL010006907.1:0-129604 GCA_025379985.1 Phyllomedusa bahiana | reverse complement strand
CCCCCTGCTACTCCTTTTGCCCCTGCTACTCCCCTGGCCCCCTGTAAAAAATTTTCCCCCCCTTGCTCCCTGTCCCCCCTGCACACTGTGCCCCCTGCTAAAAACCTGTGCCCCCCTGCAAACTATCTGTGCTCCCCGCTACTACCTGTGCCTCCTCACTACCTGGGCCCCTGCTCACTGGCCCCCCTGCTACTACTTGCCCCCTGCTACTCCTGGCCCTCCTGTTTCTACCTTCCCCTTGCTTTTCGTGGCCCCCCTGTACTACTTTTCCCCTGACAAAACCCTTTTCCCCCTGCTAAAACCTTGCCCCCCGCTCTCCCTGGCCCCCCCCTGCTCTACCTTTTCCCCCCCGGGCTGCTACCTGTGCCCCCCTGCTATTTTCCCTGTCCCCCCCGTTTAAAAAATTGCCCCCTGCTACTACCTGTGCCCCCTGCTACTACCTGTGCCCCCTGCTACTACCTGTGCCTCCTGCTGCTACCTGTGCCCCCTGCTGCTACCTGTGCCCCTTGCTGCTACCTGTGCCTCCTGCTACTACCTGTGCCCCTTGCTGCTACCTGTGCCCCCTTAAAAGGGGGGCCCCCCCCTGCTAAACCTGTGCCCCTGCTCCACCTGTGCCTCCTTTTAACTACCTGTTCCCCCCGCAACACCTGTCCCCTCTACTACTGTTCCCCCTGCTCACTGTGCCCCCTGCATCCCCTTTCCCCTAAACTACCCTGGGGGCCCCCCTTCCCCAAAAAAACCTGTCCCCCCCTGCTACTACCCCCCCCCTTTTGCCCCCCTGCCCCTTCCCTTCCCTTGTTCCTGTCCCCCCCTGGGCTAAAACCGGGGGCCCCCTTTCTCCCCCCTTCCCCCCTTTTAACAAACCGGGTCCCCTCCCTTGCTCCAAAACCTGGGGGCCCCCCCCCCGGGGGCCTTTTTTAAATTTCCCCCGGGGCCCCCCCCCGGGGCCCCCTTTCAACCCCCCCTTTTTGGGGCCCTCCGGGCTACTACCTGTCCCCCCCCGGGCCCCCTGCTAAACCTTTTTCCCCCCAACCCTCCCCCCTTTAAACACCGGGTGCCCCCCGGGCAAACCCCTTTTGTTCCCCCTGTTTAATTTAACCTGTTGCCCCCCCCCCTGCTCCCTACCCATGTCCCCCTTCCCCTGCTATTTTAGTTCCCCCCCTCCTTCCCCCTTTACAAACCCGGGTTTCCCCCCCTTTGCCTCCGGGGTCCCCCCCTTTGGCTCTCCCCCGTCCCCCCCCTCTCTTCTTTCCCCCTTGCCCCCCCCCGGGCTAAACCTCCCCTTTGGGTTGGCCCCCCTGCCCTACCTCCCCCTGTCCGGGGCCCCCTCATGGCTTTACACCTGTCCCCCCTTTGTTTAAATTTTCCCTGGTGCGCCCCCCCCCGGGCCCTTTAAAACTACCTGGGGGGCCCCCCCCCACCCTCTTAAACCTGTGCCCCCTTTTTGGGCCCCCTTAAAACCCAAACCCTGTCCCCGGCCCCCCCGCCTTACAAACCTGTCCCCCCCTCCCCCTGGCCCCGTACTACCCCCCTGGGGCCCCCCCCCCCTTTCCCCTCTAAAACCAAACCGGGTTTGGCCCCCCTCCCTAAAAACTACCCCCAGAAAGGGCCCCGCGGGCAAACCTGTCCCCATTTTTTTCCGGCCCCCGGGGAACTCCCTTCCCCTGTTTGGCCCCCTGGCAAAAACCTTTCCCCCAACTCCCCGGGGTCCCCCTGCTTTTGCTTCCCCCCTTTGGCCCCCGGGCCCCTTCCTACCTTTCCCCCACCCTCCTTTTCCACCTGAATGGGGGGGTTTTGGGCCCCCCCCTTTCCAGATTTAAAACCCCCCCTGTCCCCCCCCCTGTTTACTAACCGTGTTGGAGGGGGCCACCCCCCCTGCTAAAAACCCTTTCCCCCCGGGCTGGGCCCCCGGGGCTACAAACCCTGTGCCCCCCCCCCCCTGCAAAACCCCTTTTTAAACTAAACCCCTGTTTTGGGCCCCCTCCCGGGCCCCCTTCCCTAAACCTGGGGGCCCCCTCTACTAAACCTGTGCCCCCCCCTTTCCCCCTTGACTACCTTTTGGCCCCCCCCTCCCAAATTTAAAAACCCTGTCCCCCCCTCCTACAGCTGCCCCCCCTTTCTACAACCTTTTGGCCCCCTGCCCCCCCCCAGCTTTTAAAATTTTCCCCATAAAAGAAACATAAAATGCAAAGTGGTGCAGTCAGAAGTGTCAGTAAGAAGAGAAGAGCGGAGGAATGGAGGGAGGAATGGAGCCCAGGCAGCAGGGTTCCCCAGTAGGCTGCGCTGTGATGAGTGGGCTGGGAATTGTCTCCTAGCAGAGGCAGGGATAGGAGCAGGCTCCCAGTGCATAGGCAGCAGCACAGCACAGGGTGGATGTGTGCGGGGCTGGAGGCAGCAGCTACCCCTCTAATCCTTCCTATTCCAATGGCTGGGACTCGGGAGCACCTCTGCAGCGCCGGCCGGGATTAGTGCCATTGTCATTCTCCCTTCTTCTTTGTCTGTTGTGGATTCTTGCTGTTAGTCCAGAGCAGAAGTTGCTGCTACCTTGCTCTTGCCTGAAAGTTTTTGCCTATTTGAAGAGGGGACAGGGAATGCGAGGGGGTCAGGTCCATAACAAACCCCCAGCAAGTTCATGGTCGTGTGCAGCAGAGCTGGCTTTGTCACTAGGTGGTTTTACACTGTGCTGTTACATAGGACTGCTGCTAACTTACTGCCTCGCACCTTCAGCTCTGCTGGGTCTGCAGGTGGCTGCCAATGCCGGATGGATGCCTATGCCATGCTTATGTGGAGCCTGGCACCGCTGTATGATGTCATGCACGCTCGCTAAGTGCATGCCCGATCCACATGGCCGCCCATAGCACACACATGTACAGGGGAACAATGACGGGTCAAAAACTACCCGGTCGAGGGGCCGGTCTGCAGTGGGCAGCGGTGCCGCAGGGGTTAAATCCCATTCCAGTGCCCGAGCTGGTAATGATGTCTGGAGTGAGCGCTGGGGCTTCTGTGCCTGAAGCATTGGCTGTCCGGGAGAAGCCCCGGTGGGACGGGAAGTTTCCTCGGTCTGGTGGGTGACTGATGGCTGTCGCCGGCCACATCACACATCAGGAGTGTTGCCTCACAGAGGGCACTGAGATTTCCTGAGATTTCCCCTTGTGCCGCCTGGATAGGAGCAAATCTGCATGCAGGCATTGGGTTCATTAGGTTTGCCCACTGGGTCATTGGCACATTGTACCTAGAGGCCCCTGGCTGCTTCCTTTCCCCATAGTCCCAAATAGAAGGGAGGAAAGGGTTAAATTATTATTATTTTATTAATACTATTTTATTTATTATTATTTTATGTATTATTATGATTGTATTATTATTGTTTATATTATTATTATTTATGCATTATTAAATATTTTTATAATATATTATTTTATATATATATTAATTATTATTATTTGTATTATAATTTTATGTATTATTATTTTAAATATTAATTTATTATAATGTTATTTATTATTATCTACTTTTATAATGTATTATTTTATTTATTATTATAATAATTGTATATATTATTATAAATTTTTGTCTTTATTGATATTATTATATTTTATTATTATTATTATTATTATTTGTATTATGTTATGGATTATTATATACTTTTATAATGTATTATTTTATTTATTATTTATTATTTTATTATTTTATGCATTATTATTATTATATATTTTATAATGTATTAATTTATTATTGTTATTTTATATTATCATTATTTTATTATTATTATTATTATTATTATTATTATATTTAAAATATTTTTATGCTTTTTTGTCTATTTTTATTTTCTAGGATTATTACTGTTTGGGTTTTTTTACATATAATTTAAATGTACATAGATGTAACACAAACAGGGTTCCCAATGGTGACCACTATTAATGGTAGCTAATCTTAAAAGGCATATAAATGTAACCCCGCCTTACATTGCCCGGTGTATATGTCAGTCTCTACTGCAGTTCTTGGATTATATTCATGAATCAGGAAGCGCAGGGTGAACATAGTCGTAGGTTCCCTATAGATGGATTTATGGAAGAGCTCAGAAACATAATGATTAATACTAGAATGGGAAAATGTATGGCAGCCGGATACATGTGTTGAATTACCTAGAAATCTGCACTGTTATGACTATATACACCCTGTACACATAACAATATCAGCAGCACACAAAATTAGAATACGTTGAAAAAAAACATTCCTGCTTTAAAAAAACACGAAAGTTTTATGAGGTTCTCAGTTCACACTTTTGCGCAAAACTGCTTAAGACCACCTTCGACTTTCAACGAGAACTCAAATGCAGGTGGGTCCTGCACTATGTTGCACTAACGCTATATTTCTCTGTGGTCCATCGAGACCGACCTTTCAGAATGTGAAGGCACCAGCTACTAAATACACTGCACTGATTAAAAAGTTTGTGTAGATGGGTGGAGTGCTAAAAACCAAGATGGAGGCAGCCAGTCCCCCCTATAGATTACAGCCGTCACAGCGGGCACCCATATTGAAAGTTTTTTGGAGGTGCTGAAGTAAATATTGTTTTTGGTTTATATACACCCTGTAGACTGTAAGCTCCCACGGGCAGGGTCCACTCTCACTCTGGACCGGTTGTTAGTTATTGTCACCTTGTACTTGTTTGACCTATGTTATATATATAACTCCCTGGAACTAAGGGTGCTCTAATATAAATAATAATAATATACACCCCTTAATATATTGTCCTGTGTATGTGTCAGTCTCTGCTGCAGTTCTTGGATTATATTCGTGAATTAGGAAGTGCTGGATGAACATAGTCATAGGTCTTTTATAAATAAGGCTGCTTTCACACAGTTCAGTTTTGGTGCAGTTTTAACTGCGCTCCAATGAAACTGCCTTTATTACCAGGAGCTTCTTTCAGTTGTCTAAATTGTTCAGAAAGGTGTTCCAAGTAAGTCATCAATGATGTGTTTGAAGTCTTGTGGATACTAATGGATTCCTCACTTTGGGTGCTTTCACACGGTGCTCCGTTTTTTTGGATGCGGTTTTTGTGCAACAATGTATATCATTAATTGCTGTACCTTCCTGCACAAAAAAACGCATCCAAAAAAAACGCACCAAAACCGCACCGCGTGTAAGCACCCTTTCCAAACAGTTTAGATAAGTGAAAGAAGCTGCTGGAAATAAAGGAAGTTTAATTGGAGCGCAGATAAAACTGCACCAAAACTGCGCTGAGTGAAAGCACTCTAAGGCTCAGTTCACACAGCTTATTCACGCCGTAATTGCGGGACGGATTTCGCCCCGCAATTACACCGTGTGGACGGGAGCGGGGCGGGGGGGCCGACAGCTTGCCGGCCCCATAGACATCCGTTATCCACGCCGCTTATCCCGCCGGGATAATGAACATGTCACTTTCTCCCCGCTCGCGAAATCCGACGAGCGGGGAGAGGAGACGTTATCCCTAGTTCTCTATGAGAAGTGTGGATTACCGTAATGACTGGGGCGGATTTCAGCCGTATTGGAGCGCAATCCGGCACGCTGTACGGCTGAAGTCCGTCCCAGAATAAGCCGTGTGAACATGCCCTAAGGGTGCATTCCCACTGCAAAGACCAAATACCGGTCGGATTCTCCGACCGGTATTTGATGTTTTTTTGGCAGGCAGGGGGAGGGCTTTTATCCGCAGTTTGCGAATTCAAGCCGTCCCCCTTCACACCCACATGTTCATGTTCTGCCGGAAACCAGGCGGCAGAGGGACCATGTTCTACGTTTTGCGGACCCCTGGCAATGTAAAAAAACGTCCGGTGGAAAATCCGTGCAGTGGGGACTGCTGCACGGATTTTCTATTTAATTCAATGTAAAAGGTTGACAGTCACTTTACAGACAATTTTTAAATCCAAACACCGTCTATAAATCCAACTGAAAATGCTGCTGGGGGGACGGGCCCTAAGAGTGTGGCAGTGCTCAGAAAATGTCATGATATCACTAGTAATGACGAAATCTATGACATGTAAATCTGCTTCGTTGTGATAGGTTACACCCCTCAGGTGTCAGACTGTACTGCTGATCATATTTGTGAATCAGAAGGCTCAGGATACACAGTGCTATAGGTCCTAAAGGGGCTGTCCTGTTCAGAAAAACACTTTCATGGAGATTCTGAGACACAAGAGGGGTCCTCTGTTCAGGGTCCTCATGTCTTGACCACACTGGAAAAGGGCTACAGGGTTGTTACCTATTGATTTGAATGTTATCTTGAATCCTATCAGGAGGACCTGACCAAACCTGTCGAGTATTACCGAGGGCTACCTGTCCTGTGTTACCCAGGGGGGACCTGTCCTGTGTTACCCAGGAGGGACCTGTCCTGTGTTACCCAGGAGGGACCTGTCCTATGTTACCCAGGGGGGACCTGTCCTGTGTTACCCAGGGGGGACCTGTCCTGTGTTACCCAGGAGGGACCTGTCCTGTGTTACCCAGGGGGGACCTGTCCTGTGTTACCCGGGGGGGACCTGTCCTGTGTTACCCGGGGGGACCTGTCCTGTGTTACCCGGGGGGACCTGTCCTGTGTTACCCAGGGGGGACCTGTCCTGTGTTACCCGGGGGGGCCTTTCCTGTGTTACCCGGGGGGGACCTTTCCTGTGTTACCCGGGGGGGACCTTTCCTGTGTTACCCAGGGGGGACCTGTCCTGTGTTACCCAGAAGGACCTGTCCTGTGTTACCCAGGGGGGGACTTTTCCTGTGTTACCCAGAAGGACCTGTCCTGTGTTACCCAGGGGGGGACTTTTCCTGTGTTACCCAGGGGGGACCTGTCCTGTGTTACCCAGGGAGGACCTTTCCTGTGTTACCCAGAAGGACCTGTCCTGTGTTACCCAGGGGGGGACTTTTCCTGTGTTACCCAGAAGGACCTGTCCTGTGTTACCCAGGGGGGGACTTTTCCTGTGTTACTCAGAAGGACCTGTCCTGTGTTACCCAGGGGGGACCTGTCCTGTGTTACCCAGGGAGGGGGGGGGGGGGGGCTGTCCTGTGTTACCCAGGGGGGATATGTCCTGTGTTACCCAGGGGGGGCCTGTCCTGTGTTACCCAGGGGGGGGCCTGTCCTGTGTTACCCAGGGGGGGGCCTGTCCTGTGTCATCTATTAATCTGAATGCTATTTTCAGTCCCATCAGTCGGACTTCCTCTATAACCTATTGATTTAAATGGGAAGTGTGTAATTCTTAGTTTCTCCTCTGGGGGTGCTGCAGGGAAAGTGAACACTTACTGCCAGGTTTTCCAGCTGATTACAACTGATTACTGGGCTGGGGGACGCTTTCTGATCAGCTTATTGTCAAGGGAACAAGCAGGAATTGTCCAAAGTACAAAAACCCTCTAGGAATATACTACAGAGCATAAAACTGAGGGTCGAACCTGAACAAAGATTTTCCATACTAGTAGTGCTGCAATGTATGAGATATTACAGTGTTCATGGGGTTATTGTGCAGGTTGTGAATGATATAATGTATCTGCATTGTAATGGCTGTTATACTTCTTATATTGCGCTGTGCATGTGCCTCTATTGCTCTCCTTGGACTATGTTCATGAATCAGGTAGATCAGGATGAACAGTGGTCTACATCATTCATAGAGCGTTGCTGCAGTGCATTTTTTTTTAATATTTTCCAGATATAACACTGGCCATAGAGACTTTAGAAACTTTCAAGCTATTTACTTTCAAGCTAGACTGTGCGTGTGTCAGTCTTCACAGCTCTTCTTGGATTATATTCTTGGATCAGAACAGTGTTATAAATATTTCATACTCTGTGCTGCAGAACATGTAGGGCAGTCAAGATTATCACCAGTAACTTTCAGATCTATGGTGCACCTGTCGGTCTTTACTGCTCTCCTTGGATTATATTCCTGAATCAGGAATTTCAGGATAAACAGCGTTCTAGATCTTTAATAGACAATGTTGCAGAACATGGAGGGGAGACAAATTTACCACCAGTATCTCTGAGATCTATGGTGCATGTGTCAGTCTTTACTGCTCCTCTTGGATTATATTCTTGGATCAGAACGTTCAGGATGAACAGTGTTATTTTTTTATGCTTTGTATTGCACAACATAAAGGGCAGCAATATTATCACCAGTAATTCTGAGATCTGTGGTGCATGTGTCAGTCTTTACTGCTCCTCTTGGATTGTATTTCTGAATCAGGATGAACAGTGTTATGTGGAAGGCAGACAAGATTTTCACCAGTATCTCTGAGATCTGTGGTGCTGTCTGATGTGTCAGTCTTTACAGCTCTCCTTGGATTATATTCCTGAAAAAGGTGTTCAGAATAAACAGTGTTATAGATCTTTAAAGGGAATCCGTCACCATTTTTTTTTTACTTATTAAATCAAGACCCCGATCCATATTCTTTACTTCTTTGCCGATTTTATTTTCTGATTGTAGATTTCTCAATTCAGTCGTCTATATAGGATTGTAGTAATCATAGAAATGCAGTAATGCAGAATTTAGAATGTAGACAAAATTATCACCAGTAATCTGGTGGTGCAAGTGTCAGTCTTTACTGCTCTTCTCAGATCATATTCTTGAATCAGGAAATTGAGGATATAAATATAGTCATAGATCTGTCACAGACAGTGCTGCAGAGTGTAAAGGGCAGACCAGATTATCACCAGTCATTGTAAGATCTGTAGTGCACATGTCCGTCTTTAGTGCTCTTCATGAATCAGGAGGTTCAGGATGAGCAGTGTTTTAGAAGTGTTGCAGAGCATGGGGGGGCAGACAAGATTATCACCAGAAATTCTGAGATCTATGGTCCATGTGTCAGTCTTTACCGTTCTTCCTGAATTATATTCCTGAATCAGGAGGTTGAGGAGAAACATTGTTATAGATCTGTCACAGACAGTGCTGCAGAGTGTAAAGATAAGTAAATTATTGGCAGTAATTCTAAGATCTGCAGTGCACCTGTCAGTCTTTAATGCTCTTCCTGAATGAAATTCCTGAATCAGGAAGTTCAGGATGAACAGTGTTCTAGAAGTGTTGCAGAGCATGGACGGCAGACAAGATTATCTCCGGTAATTGTGAGCTCTATGGTCCATGTGTCAGTCTTTAATGCTCTTCAAGAATCAGGAGGTTCAGGATGAACAGTGTTCTAGAAGTGTTGAAGAAAATGGAGGGCAGACAAGATTATTGCCAGTAATTCTGAGCTCTACGGGCCATGTGTTAGTCTTTACTGCTCTTCATGAATCAGGAGGTTCAGGATGAGCGGTGTTTTAGAAGTGTTGCAGAACATGGAGGGCAGACAAGATTATCTCCAGTAATTCTGAGCTCTATGGTCCATGTGTCAGTCTTTACTGCTCTTCCCGAATTATATTCCTGAATCAGGAAGTTCGGGATGAACAGTGTTTTAGAAGTGTTGCAGAACATGGAGAGCAGACAAGATTATCTCCAGTAATTCTGAGCTCTATTGTCCATGTATCAGTCTTTACTGCTCTTCCCGAATCAGGAGGCTCAGTGATGCACATGTCAGTCTTTACTGCTCTTCCCGAATTATATTCCTGAATCAGGAAGTTCAGGATGAGCGGTGTTTTAGAAGTGATGCAGAACATGGAGGGCAGACAAGATTATCTCCGGTAATTCTGAGCTCTATGGTCCACCTGTCAGTCTTTACTGATCTTCCCGAATTATATTCCTGAATCAGGAAGTTCAGGATGAACTGTATTTTAGAAGTGTTGCAGGACATAGAGGGCAGACAAGATTATCTCCAGTAATTCTGAGCTCTATGGTCCATGTGTCAGTCTTTACTGCTCTTCCCGAATTAGATTCCTGAATCAGGAAGTTCAGGATGAACTGTGTTTTAGGAGTGTTGCAGAACATGGGGGGCAGACAAGATTATCTCCGGTAATTCGGAGCTCTGGGGTGGGCTTCTAGAGAAGCTTTTGTGGCAGGCGAAGAGTTAATGCATCAATTCGGTCTTATTTTATGCAACCTGAAGCAAAACCTGCTGTGTGCGCTGCTCTGGGACTTAATTTAATTCAGCGCTTTGCCCATGTTACACTGACAGTTGACAGAAATTCAAGAGGATTAGGAGCTGACTTTGGAAGCCTGCCCCATGTGCCACAATGGCCTGCAATGTTTTTGTGTTGGGCTCCAGGAGGGGGGAGATGGTTGTCTGTGGCGTAACAATGCCTCGCTGTCCGGTTGTAGCCGTTGCCCCTTGAATGGGAGCGGGGGGGGGGGGGGGGGCATAAACTTTAGCTTTCTTCCCGCTCATTGACTCCGCTCCGTGTTTCTGACTGGTGTCTTTACACAGGGACATTGCAACTCCCATTCATCGCCCGCGCTTTGATTTTCCATTGGAACGTAAGAGAACTGATTCCTTGTAGAAGAGACGCGGAGTCGTCCTCATGGAATGTGTGACAAAAACCGAGCTCGCGGTGAGGTTCTGGCTGCTCCCCTCGCCGGTGCCAAGTGCATAGGAGAAAGCACCAATCCTCGCCGGTGCCAAGTGCATAGGAGACAGCACCAATCCTCGCCGGTGCCAAGTGCATAGGAGAAGGCACCAATCCTCGCCGGTGCCAAGTGCATAGGAGAAGGCACCAATCCTCGCCGATGCCAAGCGCATAGGAGAAGGCACCAATCCTCGCCGGTGCCCAGTGCATAGGAGAAGGCACCAATCCTCGCCGGTGCCAAGTGCATAGGAGAAGGCACCAATCCTCGCCGGTGCCAAGTGCATAGGAGACGGCACCAATCCTCGCCGGTGCCAAGTGCATAGGAGAAGGCACCAATCCTCGCCTGTGCCAAGTGCATAGGAGACGGCACCAATCCTCGCCGGTGCCAAGTGCATAGGAGAAGGCACCAATCCTCGCCGGTGCCAAGTGCAAAAGGAGAAAGCACCAATCCTCGCCGTGGCCAAGTGCATAGGAGACGTCACCACTCCTCTCCTTTGCCAAGAGCATAGGAGACGGCACCAATCCTCGCCGGTGCCAAGTGCATAGGAGACGGCACCAATCCTCGCCGGTGCCAAGTGCATAGGAGAAGGCACCAATCCTCGCCGGTGCCAAGTGCATAGGAGAAGGCACCAATCCTCGCCGGTGCCAAGTGCATAGGAGAAGGCACCAATCCTCGCCGGTGCCAAGTGCATAGGAGAAGGCACCAACCCTCGCCGGTGCCAAGTGCATAGGAGAAGGCACCAATCCTCGCCGGTGCCAAGTGCATAGGAGAAGGCACCAATCCTCGCCGGTGCCAAGTGCATAGGAGAAGGCACCAATCCTCGCCGGTGCCAACTGCATAGGAGAAGGCACCAATCCTCGCCGGTGCCAAGTGCATAGGAGAAGGCACCAATCCTCGCCGGTGCCAAGTGCATAGGAGAAGGCACCAAACCTCGCCGGTTTCCAAGTGCATAGGAGAAGGCACCAATCCTCGTCGGTGCCAAGTGCATAGGAGACAGCACCAATCCTCGCCGGGGCCAAGTGCATAGGAGACAGCACCAATCCTCGCCGGTGCCAAGTGCATAGGAGAAGGCACCAATCCTCGCCGGTGCCAAGTGCATAGGAGACAGCACCAATCCTCGCCGGTGCCAAGTGCATAGGAGACAGCACCAATCCTCGCCGGTGCCAAGTGCATAGGAGACAGCACCAATCCTCGCCGGTGCCAAGTGCATAGGAGACGGCACTAATCCTCGCCGGTGCCAAGTGCATAGGAGACGGCACCAATCCTCGCCGGTGCCAAGTGCATAGGAGAAGGCACCAATCCTCGCCGGTGCCAAGTGCATAGGAGAACGCACCAATCCTCGCCGGTGCCAAGTGCATAGGAGACAGCACCAATCCGAATCCGTTACGTCGTCCCGTGAAAATGCATTTTTTTTTTTCCTTCAAATTTTAACTAAAGCCTTTGTGCGCGCTGATCGTTTCCCCGGATGCTGCCAAGAAAAACAAGTCCTCTCGCTCTTTTCACAGGCAGTTTCTACGGTTACTGGTGTAATTCAGAGAAGAGAATGTGAAGAGGGATCTGGTAACAGGACACATTCTCTCTGGCTGGGTAATGCCTTGGATATGACAGCAGAAGGCTCAGATCCCGACTCTGCTACAACCACCGTCCTTATAACACTTCATCCCTGTATAGGGAGCGTTCTGGATCAAGCCCTGAGGCCTTACAGACGATGGAGTGTGCAGTGTAACCTCCTCCCAAATATTCCAGGCAGGGGGGACCAATATCTCACAAGGATGGTGGTACCAGTATAACCTCAGAGATGCTGGCGTATGCAGAGGACATGTATGCTGGACACCAGAAAGTCCTGGACCACATATGCGGGGGGGTCCACTGCACTTGGAAAGAGAGAAATAATGAATCCACAGAAAATGAAACTGATTGTACAGTCATACATTCCTCTAGTAATGCCATAGAGTGGCCCAAATAACACTACACAGTGGTCAAGTGTGCCCAGACAATGACACCAGACAGTGCTGAAATAACGACCATACAGTACAACAGTACTCTGTGTCATATTGTGCCCAAATAATAACACCCTACTATACTGGAACAATATATAAAATAACAGTGCCATACAGTGCATATAGAATAAGAGCATAGAGTGCTGAAATAACAACCATATAGTGCACAAATAACAGTGCCCTAATGTGCCCAAATAATAACACCCTACTATGCTGGAACAATATATACATATATAATAATAGTGCCATACAGTGCATATAGAATAAGAGCATAGAGTGCTGAAATAACAACCATATAGTGCACAAATAACAGTGCCATACAGTGCATATATTATAATATCATAGAGTGCTGGAATAACAATCATATAGTGCACAAATAATAGTGCCCTAATGTGACCAAATAATAACCCCATAACATACTGGAATTGTAACAACCATATACTGCATATGTAGTAAGATCATAGAGTGCCGGAATAACAACCACATAGTGCACAAATAACAGTGCCATACAGTGCATATATAATAAGAGCATAGAGTGCTGAAATAACAACCATATAGTGCACAAATAATAGTGCCCTAATGTGACCAAATAATAACATCATAACATACTGGAATTGTAACAACCACATAGTGCACAAATAATAGTGCCATACAGTGCATATATAGTAAGATCATAGAGTGTTGGAATAACAACCACATAGTGCCGAAATAATAACACCACACTATACTGGAATAGTTTATATACAGTGCACAACCGATAGTGCCATACACTGTGCTTGCAGAATAAGAGCATGTGGTAGTGAAACAACCATACAAATAACAGTGCCATACATTGCTTATATAATAGGAGCATAGAGCACTGAAATTGTTACCAAATAGTGCAAAAACTACAGTGTCCTAAAGTGTCCAATTAGGAACACCATACTGCTTACAGTGTCAGACTGGGGTTCTGAGGGCTCATCAGTGGAGCTGATTCTTGGGGCCCACCGGTGGAGCTGATTATTGGGGCCTACCAATGGAGTTGATTCTTGGGGTTCACCAGTGGAGATGATTCTTGGGGCCCACCAGTGGAGTTTATTATTGGGGCCCACCAGTGGAGTTGATTCTTGGGGCCCATCAGTGGAGTTGATTCTTGGGGCCCACCAGTGGAGTTGATTCTTGGGGCCCATCAGTGGAGTTGATTCTTGGGGCCACCAGTGAAAATGATTCTTGGGACCCACCAGTGGAGTTGATTCTTGGGGTTCACCAGTGGAGATGATTCTTGGGACCCACCAGTGGAGTTGATTCTTGGGGTTCACCAGTGGAGATGATTCTTGGGGCCCACCAGTGGAGTTTATTATTGGGGCCCACCAGTGTTGTTTATTATTGGGGCCCACCAGTGGAGTTGATTCTTGGGCCCACCAGTGGAGTTGATTCTTGGGGCCCATCAGTGAGTTGATTCTTGGGGCCCATCAGTGGAGTTGATTCTTGGAGCCACCAGTGGAGTTGATTATTGGGGCCAACAGTGGAGTTGATTCTTGTGACCCACCAGTGGAGCTGATTCTTGGGGTTCACCAGTGGAGATGATTCTTGGGACCCACCAGTGGAGTTGATTCTTGGGGTTCACCAGTGGAGATGATTCTTGGGGCCCACCAGTGGAGTTTATTATTGGGGCCCACCAGTGGAGTTGATTCTTGGAGCCACCAGTGGAGTTGATTATTGGGGCCCATCAGTGGAGTTGATTCTTGGAGCCACCAGTGGAGTTGATTATTGGGGCCCATCAGTGGAGTTTATTCTGGGGGCCCACCCTACAGCTACTGTACAATGCCTCTTATACTCTGCCTCTTGCCTCGTTCTCTCTTCTTCTCCCAAGGTCTTCCATGTTCATGGCCCCCCCCGGGGCTTCTCCTGTTCCTATGTGGACCAGTGCGAGCCTGGCTGCTTGGGCGGAGGCATTCCATTTCATGACTTATGCCTGCAAGTGTATGATACCCAAAAAGGTGAAAAGTGCCGGCCCAAAAAATATACCACCTGGCGTGGACCCCTCCTTCAGCTCCTCCCCAGTTACGCCCCTGATAGATCTCCACTCACACATCTGCGGCCACAAGATTGTCGCTTAGGCATCCAGCAAAAACCAAGCTTGAATTTTCCCATAGGAGCCCATGGGCCTAGATGGGCATCAATCAGGGAATGGCCATGGTGACCCCCGACGGTGTGCCCTGAAGCTGCTGAGCCCAAGGGCAAAATCTATATGAGATCCCCCTTACTGACCATGCCTCATTTATAACACTGATATCTTCTTATGGCACGGAGGGGCCCCATCAAGCACTAGGGCCCATATACAGCTCCTTCCCCTGTGCCCCAATATCCACACCTCTGTACGCCTCAAACCCAGGCGGTCATATAAAGCTGCATAAACTAAAATGTCCTCAGCCCGGGCCATACTATACATTTTATACTGGGAGACGGTGGGGGCTGTGGTTAGATTTCTTGCAGCTCCTCTCTTGTGCTTTGTGTTACGCTATTGTTTCTCAAACACTTGGACCCGTCTGTTGTAGAAAAATACAAAAAAATCAAAGTAAATTTTTTTCCCCTACACCAAGGAATATGATTACGTTTCCATAGTAACGTGAGATGCTACCGATTACCAGGCGGCGCTGGCTTATTCTGAGGAGCCCAAAATGCTGAAGTGGTAAGATTGCAGCCTTCCATAAATGACACCGAGGCGGCTTTGCTGGCGAGTGATGCTGCTGCTGAGGCGCGGGGCGCGGGGCGTCTCACAGGCTGAAGATTAAACTGCGTTTGAGGGAGATGCTTTGAAAATCACCCAGACTGGGGAGCAGTGTGATCCCGCTCCAAAGCTCCGGAATAACTGACAGCTACTATAGCAGCGCTCTGCCTGGGGGAGGGGGCAGACTATAGCAGGCTCTAGCTCTACTTAATATGTGGATCTATACACTCAGCAGTGTCCTGCTATATATCACACTGCTCACATGGATTGCAAGCAGGGGCGTAGCTACAGGGGGTGCAGAGGTAGCAGTCGCTACCGGGCCCTGCAGCCTGAGGGCGCCCAAAGCCCTTCTGCCACATAAGGAGACACCAGTAATGTAAATGGTGCATGGTAACTGGGGGCCCCATTTAACTTCTTGCACTAGGGCCCCAGAGCTTGAAGTTACGCCTCTGATTGCAAGCCATACACAGGGATAGATGGGGAAGCCACCTATCTATATATCTCCCTATCTATCTATCTATCTATCTATCTATCTATCTATCTATCTATCTCATATCTATCTATCTCATATCTATCTATCTATCCCATCTATCTATTATCTATCTCCCTATCTATCTATCTATCTATCTATCTATCTCCCTATCTATCTATCTATCTATCTATCTATCTATCTATCTATCTATCTCATATCTATCTCATATCTATCTATCTATCTATCTCATATCTATCTATCTATCTATCTATCTATCCATCTATCTATCCATATATATTTTTATTCTCTATCTATCTCTCTATCTATCTATCTATCGTATCTATCCATCTATCTACAGTTTCTATCTATCTATTTATTTATCTATCTATCTGTCTCATATCTATCATCTATCTACAGTATCTATCTATCTATACTGTATATCTAACTATCTATCTATCATCTATCTATCTATCTAATATCTATCTATCTATTTATCTATCTATCTATCTATCTATTTCAACTGCTTAACAATTTTATTAGTATCATTCTGATAAAAGTGTATGACAATAATAGTCCTGGTGTTATATGGGTTAGTAATAATGTCCCTAGTGATCTAAGGGTTTCAGGGACTAAAATGTAATAACAGTTGTTTAAGTCTGTGTTCGGCTCCATCAGAGGGACCCATCACAATACACCATATCAGGGCATTTCTGATCCTCCACTTTGCAATCTCACCGCGGGACGGCTTACCCACAAGCAAAACCATTAGTGGTATCCGTCCCAACAATTGACATTGGAATGCATCTTGGATATAGGCAAAAATCGTTAAATTTGGACACATATTGCAAAGTGACTTGTTATTGCAAGATCTTTAACATAAAAAGCAATCCTTGTAGCGAGACAACCCCTTTAAGTCTGTGTTCGGCTCCATCAGAGGGACCCATCACAGATACCACCATATTTGACAAGGAGCATGGTGCTGCATACCATGCCAATCTTTCTGTCAAAGTGACATACACCATGACGGGACTGGCTTGACCCCACTATAGTTCAAAAACATTATGGTATCCGTCAAACATTTTGACATTTCTGGCAATGCATCTTGGTTATAGGCAAAAATCATGTTGCGCATATGAACAGAGCCTTATTTAGAGTTTATGATTAAAGGGGTTTTCTCAGAGTCACAGGCAGCTTCATATTCACACTTCCTGGTCAGGCTGTGAGTGGTTCTATAGTAGTGGTTAGCATATTTAGCTTCTTTATACCTAGCTGAGCATTATAGAGGTAAATGTGCAGGAAATTTAATTTCTATAAACAAAGCTACAGTGCTCTGTGGAGTGAAAACAATTGCTTATCTGTAAACAAACTAATCTTGTTAGAGATAAAGTCTCTGCTCTAGCCTCAGCTCCGACCATGGTGACGTCACTCCCTGCTCTCTAATCAGGAAGGGAGATATGGACGGTAACAAGAGAAACCTGTGTGCACTCAAAGCTGATACAATCTGTGTTATCTCCTTACCAGGGCAATATCAATAGAGCAATGTATTTAGAAAAAGCCTTCATTTACCGATCCCTACATGTTCAAAGCTAATCGCTGTAGTGAGAAAACCCCTTTAATAATCCTGGTGTTCTATGAGTTACTAAATATGTTCCTAGTAGTCTAGGGGGTTAATGAACTATTACACTCACTTGTTATTTAGTGGTGAGTATTAACACTCCTGCTGTTTTAGCACTGGATTACCTTATGAATAAATTTTGAGTTAACAAGAGGTCTGCTCAGTCCCCTTATCCATTAGCCAAAGCAAACATTGACAGTCTATTGATTATAGTGTAAATGGTTTAATACCTTATTTCACCTCTGGGGCCTTATATATATTAAAACTCTCTAGCAGTAAGACTGTCTTTGTTGCCCATAGCAACCAATCAGAGCCTATAGCAACCAGAGCCCACAGCAACCAAGCATAGCTCATAGCGATCTATATTTCATCTAGAGCTCTGGAAAAATTAAAGCTGAGCTCTGATTGGTTGCTATGGGCTCTGATTGGTCGCTATGGGCTGATTGGTTGCTGTGAGCTCCGATTATTGTTGCCTATTGTTGAGGGTTCTGATTGGTTGCTATGGGTCTCTTTTGGTTGTTGGGTAATGTTATGAGCTCTGATTGGTTGTTGTTTATTGGGCTGCTCGGGTTGGTTTGTATGGGCTCTAATTGGTTGCTACGAGTTCTGATTGGCTACTATGAGCTCTGATTGGCTACTATGAGCTCTGAGTGGTTGCTATGGGCTCTGATTGGTTGCTATGAGCTCTGATTGGTTGCTATGGGATCTAATTGGTTGCTACGAGTTCTGAATGGTTGCTATGGGCTCTGGTTGGTTGCTATGAGATTTGATTGGTTGCTATGAGCTCTTATTGGTTGCTATGAGCTCTTATTGGTTGCTATGGGCTCTGATTGGATGCTATGGGCTCTGGTTGCTATGGGCTCTGGTTGCTATGAGCTCTTATTGGTTGCTATGGGTAACATAGAAAGTCTTACTGCTTGACAGCTTTCATACATAAAGCCCTTGCTACCCAATAAAATTGCAGGTTTCTCTAGAATAGTGTGTCCTAGTTTTTGTCTTATTTCTGTATTTCTATTACATTTAGTTTATGTCCTTTTGCTTATGCTGCATTTTCCGCTCACAGAACCATAGACCGGTATAGCGATATGGAAGCAGCGGCCAATTTACTCTGTAACAAAAAATCCTAATTAATGGCCCCTGACGGCAGCGACTGCGGGGTGCAGCGAGGACGCGGCGCGCCATTAAATGCATTCTTTTTATTAGACCGCAGCCAGTGGGGTTTTCATGTTAATGTGATTTTTTTTTTTCTTATTTAGAGCCAATTAAAATGCATGTTCGCAATTTGATGGGAGTTTTTGTCAAGTATTTCCCTAGAGGTTCCCACCCTGGAAGATTCAATGTGTCAGTTTCAATGGTCAAGTCCTCTGTTTTTTACATGGGGGGGCTCCTCTATAACATAGATTATACAATGTATAGCTCCAACATATGTTGCAGCGCAGTACAATAGGCGTCCTACGAAGGTTTACATATTTATACGGCATACACTCACATGCCAATGTAACCTATCCCTGTTTTTTGTCCACCCAAGGTACAGCAATGTACAGATGTAGTAGAGCTGAATATGTTATTTGAGCTTCTGTTAATGTTTATAGGAATTATAGAAAATTTAAAAAATGAATGTGTTTTTTCCAGAAACAGCACCCCTCTTGTCCATAGGCTATGTGTGGTATTGCAGCCAAGGCCTATTAAAATATACTGTAGCATCAGACAGTGACAATGGTAACATTAGAAGATTTAAAAAATAAATCTGTTTTTTCACGAAACAGTGCCCCTCTTGTCCATAGGCTATGTGTGGTATTGCAGCTAAGGCCTATTAAAATAGACTGTAGCATCAGACAGTGACAATGGTAATATTAGAAGATTTAAAAAATAAATGTTTTTTCACGAAACAGTGCCCCTCTTGTCCATAGGCTATATGTGGTATTGCAGCCAAGGCCTATTAAAATAGACTGTAATATCAGACAGTGACAATGGTAATATTAGAAGATTTAAAAAATAAATGTGTTTTTTCATGTGTTTTTTCACGAAACAGCACCCCTCTTGTCCATAGGCTATGTGTGGTATTGCAGGGCCGCAAGGCCTTAATAAATTAAAAAATAGACCCCCGTGGTAATTTATCAGCCAGCCTACTTAATACAGAATCAAGAAAGATACAGAAAAAAGTTATTGGAGCCGGATAATGGTTCACTGAGGCAGAGCATAAAGAGCATTAAAGGTCAGCAACACATAAAGTAGCAAACCAATGTTCCAGTGAGTATAACGGGGGTGAAAATTTCCTGTACAAGTTCATACGCTCACAGTTGTCGGCTCCAAAACGCCAGAGTAGAAAATACTATTGTCCTATTGTGATTTCGTCATGAACTGTGCCAATGACAAACTCAGTTGTGCTATACCTAATAAAATCCGAGCTGTTCTCTATGCTGCGCCTTACACCTCCTAGACTGCAATATCTTAAGAAATCAGCTCTGCTATATCTGGAAAACTCAGCACTTCTTTATCTGAAAACCTCAGCGCTGCTTTATCTAACAAATTCAACTCTGCTATACCCAAAAATGTGCAATGCTTTATCGGAGTCATAAATGTAAGCTTGAGTTTTTGTAGTTGTGCTCGGCTCTGCTATATCTTCAATACCAAGACTACAATATCTATAGAACTGAGAAATGCAGTGGTGCTATACTATAGCTCTGCTGTGCTAGGTGGTGAGGAAGGGGGAGTTAGCTCTGCTAAATCTGTAAACTTACACTGCTGCATCTAAAGAACTGCAGTATATCCTAAAATCTCAGCTCTGCTAAAGGCTGTATCAAAAACTCAGACTCTGCTCAGCTCTGTTAGACCTACCCTAGGGCCATGTCTCCACAGCACTGGTTTTTGGTCATATTTTTAAAGGGGTTTTGCCACAATCTCATCTCATACCTCCTGTATCCAGCTCTTCAGCTCTGTGTGCTCTGAAGGGGGCGTGTGTGATTTGTTTGAATTTCATATCATGTGACCCAGCAGGATGACATCACCAGGCCTTTCCTCTCTCTATTCAAAGAAAAGGTATGTTTATGTATAGAGCTGTGAGTAGCTACAATGTAGCTCAAGGGTAAAGCTTTTACCTCACATCACAAGGATCCTAGGTTCAAATCCCTGCAGGAACCAAACCTGTGTTTTTTTTTCTCTTTATCAATGCACAGACCTCATTGATGTTTCTTTTTTTTTTATTTGCACTGTTTGACTAATTACTAAGGCGTACAGAGGACGGGAGTAGATGACAGCTACCTGGGGTTGAACACTCATTAGCTGCCTGAGAGGAGAGATGATGTCTGAGCATGTGCGACCAGGACTGAGGAGCTCTCAGCCCTGGTCGTATCCCCTGGAGATGAGCTGTAAACAATGGATCACTAAAGGAGCAGCTAAAACAAAAACGGTGCAGAATTTGTAATAATAATGAATGGTGAAAATGTCTATTATTTAGTTTTCAAGTTTTCCACATCAATTTTACTTCGTGGCAAAACCCCTTTAAGCAGATTCGGTATTTAGAATCTGCAAAAATCCATCTGTAAACCAGTCCCCTTAGAACTCAATAGAAAATCTGAGTTGTAGTTTACACAGCACGGATTTTCTACTGCCGGATTTCTAAACCGTCGGTTCAAAGAACATGTTCTATAATCTGCCATATTATAACGGATTCTAGTACAGTTCTATGTACTGGGCCATCCAAAATCCAACAACCCGCGGATTTTCACCAATTGCCCTATAGACATAGTCAAAGAGTACGTTCACAGGCGTCACAGAAAAAATACTGGTCGGATTCTGATTAAAGAATCCAACTGGTATTTTATGATCTTTTCAATATTCTGGGGAATGGTTCTGTCCGCAGTTTGCGGATTGGCCTATCCCCTTAATCACTGAATAGCACAGATTCCGCCCGAAGGGAGGGCATCATGCTCTGCTTCAGTATGTCGCAGTACATGTTGACATTCATGGTTCTCTCAATGAACTGTATCTCCCCACAGCCGGCAGCACTCATTTAGCCCCAACCATGACACTGCCACCAACATGCTTGACTGTCGGCAAGACACACTTGTCTTTGTACTCCTCACCTGGTTGCCGCCACACACACTTGACACCATCTGAACCAAATAAGTTTATCTTGGTCTCATAAGATCAAAGGATATGTAATCCATGTCCTTAAAGGGGTTGTCTCACTAGCTTTCAATATGTAGGGAACACTAAATGAAGACGTTTTCCAAATGTATTGTTTTGTTCATCTTTTTTATTAAGGAACTACAAGTGATTTTATCACCTTCTGAGGGCTCTCAGGCTTCCCAAGTGACCGACCTGTGTACTCCTTCTCCCCTGCTGTTTGTTCTAGCTGATAGCAGGGAGTGATGTCATTACACAGGTGGCAGCAAGCAGTGAGAGCTTGTGTGTTATCTGATCTTTCAGACAAAAGACACTTCTCCGGACCTCAGAGAAGGTAATTTATTTAATCTAGAATAATAAACATAATAAACAGAGCAGTCTGAATACACAGAGCTCATATGCTAATTACAGACAGCTTGACCAGGAAGTGACAGAGTAAAGCAGCATTATTTTATTCATGCATCCTATGAAATTTTGAGATGAGACAATCCCTTTAACTGCTTGTGGTCTTTCTTGTGCATCAACTTCAGAAAAGACTTCCTTCTGGGACGACAGTTATGCAGACCAATTGGATGCAGTGTGCACTCAACTTCTTTGGTTGACTATGGCGAGACCGGTTCTGAGTGGAACCTGTCTTATTAAACCACTATATGGTCTTGACCACCGTGTTGCAGCTCAGTTTAGACATTGATGTCTGTGTTGAGTTGTTTTGGGGACACACCAAATTTACACTGTAATACAAGCTGCACACTGACTACTTTACATTGCATTAAAGTATCTTATCTTCAGTGTTTTCCCATGAAATGATATAATACAATATTTACAAAAATGTGAGGGGTGTACTGACTTCCGTTATATACTGTATGGCAATGTTCACACGGCTTATTCTGGGACTGATTGGAGCCGTACTGCGCGCCGGATTTGCGCTGCAGTACGGCTCCAATCCGTCCCAGTAACTACGGTAATCCACAGTTCTCATAGATGGATTCCGTCGCTCCTCCCCGCTCGGCGAATCCGCTGCGGGGGGAGATAAGTGACATGCACATTATTTACGGCGAGTACGCGCCATGAATAATGAGCGTCTATGGGGCCGGCTAGCTGCTGGCCCCCCGCCCCGCCCCTGCTGCACGGCTGCCGGCGTAATTGCGTGGCGAAATCCGGCCCCGCAATTACGCCGGCAATAAGCCGTGTGAACCGGGCCTATATCTTACAAACTCAGCTCTGCTCCATGCTGTATTTTAAGAACTCCTATGTTTAAAAATTGAATTCTCAGCTCTGCTACATCTGTATTCTTGTCTTTGTGGTTTTGTGTGTATTTGGTATCTTGCAATTAACCCTTTCACTGCAGCATCCCACCGTAGGCGCCCCATGTGCAGACAGTCAGGGCTGGTGCTACTTTAGATTGAATTGGAAAGAAACGTCTTTATCTGAAGAGGAAAAAAATCTCTCCTATAAACTGAACCTGAAATCATTAAAATGCTTTGCATATTTGTGCAAGTAAAGGAATGTATCACCCGGATTTCCTCCGCTGCTGGCACATAGCTCACATATTCCCAGCGACCATCTCGCTCTGCTACATCTTATCTACTTGTATTATATATCATATCTCTCCTCCACCCGGGGGCCAATTATTCCACATATAGCAGATGTGACTTTGTCAGTCACAGAGTAAATGACTGGTTGCGATAATAGCTAGTGATGTCTGCAGTGATATCTAGCACTAACAGGCGGTAGATTTCATAGATTAAAGAGGATTAGAATTTGCCCCATGGCTTCCACCATTTATTGGGCTCCTTACTGTCCCCACTACTAATCACATGCTAAACTTCCTCTATGGCGTCATATCACAGATATCACAGTGTAGTGATAATCAAGTATTGCATTGCTGATACATGTATACAGTATTAACTCAGTATTCATGATACAATATTCTTTCACTGCTCTATAGCACAGTTGTATAGGCACTGCATGGCACTATTATGTGTTTAGTGTTGGCCACGATGTGGGTACTGTATGACAGTGGACTCTATGGCCGTATTATGAGGATACTCTATGGAATTGTTATGTGGACATTGTGTGGAAGTGTTATGTGGACACTTTGGGGTGACATGTATGAACGTTGGCGCTGACAGACCAGTTCTAAATCACTGTAAGGCAGTTTAGACTACGCCAGAATGTATGAAGCTGTTCTTCTGCAGGTCATACATGCAGGGCAGTGTAGAGCCAATACCACAAGTCTGGCTCAGGCACTACTTTTACCCTGGTCTGTTCTTCTGTAGGTCATACATACAGGGCAGTGTAGAGCCAATACCACAAGTCTGGCTCAGGCACCACCTTTACCCTGGTCTGGCTGTTCTTCTGCAGTCATACATACAGGGCAGTGTTGAGCCATTTCCACAAGTCTGGCTCAGGCCCCACCTTTACCCTGGTCTGGCTTTTTTCTTTTTCCAGGTCATTCATTTCAGGGCAGGGGGTAGAGCCAAAACCAAATTTCTGGCCAGGCACCACCTTTACCCTGGCCCTGTTCTTCTGAGTCTACTACGGGCGTGGACCAATACCCAATAGGTCAGGACCACCTTTCCCCTGGTCGGTGTTTTCTGAGGTCCAAATCAAAAGGGCAGTTAAGAATCCCCAAATCTGGCTGGCCCATTTTCCCCTGGTTTTTGGCGTTTTCTGGGAAAACGGGGTAGGCCAATAACAAGTCTGGTATGACCCCCCTTTACGGGTCTGGCTGTTTTTGCAGGTATAAAACGCGAGGCAGGAAAAAAATTTTGGCTAGGACCATTTTTTTGGCTGGGGTTGTTTTCCCCCGCGGTTTCATTCATACAGGGATTTTTTAAAACCAAATTTAAAAGGGTCCTCAGGACCCCCTTATCCTGGTTTGGCGTTCTTTGACCATTACAAACAGGGCGTTTTTAAGCCAAATAACAACTGGCCCCAAAACCACCATTTAGGGGGGCTTGTTTACTGATGTTCTAAACATAAAAAAGGGCTAAAAAAAGTTTTAAACCCCATATCTGGTCACCCCCATTATACATGTCGTCTTTTTTGGGGCTTTAAATGTAAAAACCTTAAGGCCTTTATTAGGGGACCACTTGGGCTTTTGTTAAAAACTAGTTTAATCGGTTTTATTGGCCACTGTTATTGGGCATGGGGTTAGGGAACAAGGAGTAAATTGTTTAACCGTTGGGGCAGTTTTAAAAGCACTGAAAAAAATTGGGCGGGGGTATTAGTAAACCACGGGGAAAGGCCCTGGTGTTTTTTTAAATTTGGCCCACTTTATGGTGTGTTTCTAATTTTAAACCATAAAAAATTTCCCCTTTAACCTTTTCCCTATATACAAAGGTTTTTATTTTATTCCTTTTACACCAAATAAAATTGATTTATATGTACCAAAAATTGAGCCAAAAAAGGTCTTACTTGGCTGGGGAAAAAAACAAACCCAATTGGGGCCCCAAAATATCCCCAAAAGAACCCGGAATTTAAAAATGCACAATAAAACAAATTCTAAAACCCATCCCTTTGGGAAGGGGAAAAATTGCCAGTAAAAAACCCCCCCAAAGAAAAATCCATTTAAAAATTCGAATGCATAAAAAGCCAAAATACAACACGGGGGAAATGAGCAAATGAAAAAAATCTGATAAACAAACCACTCCACAAACCCCCTTTTTTTTTTCAAAAAAAAAAAAAAAAAAACTTTTTAAAAAAAATTTTGGGAAAAGGGGGGAAATTCTGCAAAAAAAAAAATTTTTTTTTATCATCAGCTAAAGCTTAAAACAACTACTCAATTCAATATAACTTAAGGGGGTAATTTGCTGTATTACACATACCAAAAGGAAAAGAAGGCTTTTTGGGCAAGTGGTTTTCCCCAAAATTTCCCAACCCAATTGGTTTTAACCCCCTTTTCTAATTCGATTTAGGTTTCAAACTTTAATATCCATTTTCGCAAAATACGAACCCCGCTTTTCCCCCTTGTTTTTGGGAAAACGCATTTTTAAAAAAAATGTTAAATATCTGGTATTTTATTTTTTTTATTTTGGCCAAATCCCAATTTGACCACCCAGTAATAAGATCCCTCATTCCCCTGAAAGGTGAAAACCCAACAAAAACCCATTCAAAAACCCCCGGCTGCTTACCAACTTAAACAGTACAAGGGGGAGCAATAAAACCAAAAAAAAGATTGAGGGTGCTATAGAAAACTAATCTGCGATATCAGTCTTTTAAACAGAATATACAGAAAATCTGAGTTTTAACAGTACAATCTGCGTATATAAAAAGTACTGATCTGAAGAATTACAGAAAAATCTACAGCATATACGTCAAACGATTCGTATATGAACCAAAAATTACAGCATTCAGTACAATTGCGTAATCTCGTTACTTGAAATTCTCAGAAAAACTATATTATCTTAAACAGCCAAACAGGTTACTTTAAATCTTCCTTATTCCCTTACTAATTAAAGCAATAAAGTTAATCTGAGTATATACAGTACTATCTCAGATATACATTTACAAAATTCGGGCTTATACAAAAATTTAATCTCAGATATCAGTCTAATTCAGTATATACATATGATCTGAAACATATAAAATACTAATCTCAGCATTTAAGACTAATTTGCATTTTTCAGTACTAATTAAGATTTTACAGAACTAATCTGCAGTATAAAAGTATAATTTTCAGCATAAGACAATCTGCAGATTACGTCTTTTCTGCAGAAATATACAGACAATCTCAGAAAATTTACGTATAATCTCCAAAATACAGTACTATTCAGAATTACTGTACTAATCGAGATATACAGTACTAATCTCCAAATAAATAAAACCATATAAATCCTGGGGTATAACAGTACTAATTAAGAAATTTAAATATAATTCTGTATACAGTATAATCTGCAGATATACAGTACGGGACTCAGCAATACAGACTAAAATCTGCAGTATAACAGACTAACTGCCAGTAACAACAATTTGGCCAGTATTTCATAACTAATTACAAAAATACAGTATAAAATTGCCACCATATACAGCTAAACTCGAATTTTACTTTACTAATCTACAGATATTAAATAAAATCTACAAATACAAAATTTTCTGCGGGATTAAAATACAATCTGCAGTTATTTTAAAAGTATAATTTCTAAGATTTTTTCCCTTAAATAACCCCAAGTATATACGTCTAATTACGCATATACAGACTAATCTGCCAGCCCCCTTACAACTTTCTGCAGAATACATTTCTAATCTACACCCTTTATAAAGTACTTAAAAAAATACCTTGAAAAAATTTTATATACAAAAAATTTTTTATTCAGCTATACAGTACTAACTAAGAATACATATGATTGCAATATACAGACTAATAAAAGATATACTTTACAAAATTCTAAAAGAAATTACAGTATGCCCTGATAATACAAAGTAAACTCAGATAAACGAAACTAATTTTCAGAATATAAAAGTATAATTACGATATACAGACAATCGCAGCAATATAAAAAAGAATGACTGCATTATTACATACTAATTTAACATATATAGTAAAAAAACGCAGATATCAGAAAAAATTACAGTTTATAAAAATTACAAAAACTACGAATTTTTCAGTACTAATTTCGCTATACATTTACGATCTACAGCAATAACTAAAAATCTCATAATCAGTACTAATCTGCAGGTTTACGTACAAATTCTCAAATTCAGAATAATCTGCACCATTACCAGTCTACTACGCAAAAAAACGTACAAAAAATTCTACGCATATACATACCTGATCTGCAGCATATAAAAATATAATCTGCATATTTTACAGAAAAAACTACGGGCCCAAACAGTACTAACTCCAGAATACATTTCTATTTTTAAGAAATTACAGACTAATTGCAGTATATACGTCAAACCCCGAACGTACTGATCGCGATATACAGTACAAATCTCAGTTATACAGTACTGATCCTGCAACATTACAGTTAACCTAATCTCCATTCAGTACTGATCTGCAGATATACAACAAAATCTCATATTTACGTACTGATCTGCAGATTTTTCAGTCATCTCAGTATAAATACAAAATCTAGTATTTACAGTTACAATCTACAGTAAATATACAGTACTAATCTGCAGTATATACGTACTAATTAAGCATTTAAAAATACTAATTGCAGTATAACATACTAATTACGCATATACAAACTAATCTCAGTTATACGTACTATCTGCGGGGAATATACAGTACTAATCTACAGCATATACAGTACTAATCTGCAGTTAACATTTTCAAATTAAGCATATCAAAAATTTAATCTAAGTATATACAGTACTGATCTGCAGCATATACAATACAAAATTGCGTATTACATATAATCTCAGCATATCAACTAATCTCAGTAAAACAGTATTTATTTAAAAAACCCATTAAATACAACTGCAGTTTAAGTACAAATCTACAGAAATTTTTCAGAACTTTTTCTGGTTATACGTATGATCTGCGCAAAAACTACTATCTCTATATACATACTACTCGCATTTTCAGTCAAACTCAGCATAACAGAACTAATTCAGTTTTTACAGTATATTCGTATACGTACAAAATCTAAGCATATACATACTAATCTCCCAGTATATCATACTAATCTACGCATATACAGACTAATTGCAGTTATACAGTACTATTGCAGATTACATACTAATTCAGTATAAAACTAATTCAGCATAACAGTTCTAACTCAATATAAGAACTAATTCGAATACATACTAACTACAGCATATACAGTCTAATCTCAGCAATACGACTATCTGTTCAACCCAACATCAAAAGGGTTTAAAGTGCGGGAGGAGCTGCCTTTATCTCAGAAGTATGACGGTTGTTTTGGTTTGTAATAACCCCACCCATTGTGTATGGAGCGGGCTCAGGGCGGGCTCCATACGCCTTGCATACAGTTTGGACACAAGTGGACGTCCATTTGCAGGAAGGGGTTATGCAGGGGCGTTTCTATTCCTTCCTGATCGGGGGGGGGGGGCCTTAAAAAGCCTGTTTTTTTTGCTTTGCTACAGTTTTTGGGGGTAGCTGAGACTTTTTTTGGCTTCTCCTTTTTTCCTCTCCATTGCTGACCTTGCTTTTTGTCCTTGTTGCAACAAAACCCGTTTTTTTTTATTTTTTCCATTTCAACCCTTGCATAAATGAATTTGCGCGGCTATCTTCCTTTCATTTATCTTCTCCTATTTTGTGATAATAAAAGTTTCTTGGCGTTCCCACTTTTTGTCAGGGAGCTGAGTTTCCTTCATATATCCCAGCATTCCCAGTAGACTTCTCGCAGTGATTAATCTAGTCACGGCACAGTACATAGAACCTCGGTACAATATGCGTACACAGGAACACATGAGTAATGAGGAGACAGTGCTTGAAAAAAAGGGGTATAAAGGGGAAAACCCTCCCCCGTAGCTTTTCCCCATCTGTGTTAAATCCCGGCCCGCCCCCGGGAATTTTGAAATACTCCCAAAAAGGGGTGAAAATCGGAAAACATTTTTTGTCGTTCTTCAAAAATTTAAAGCGGAACATAATGGGCCTTTTGTTTTTTTTCTCTTTTTCTTTTTCTTAAAATTTTTATCATTTTTTTTTTTTTTTTTTAAAGGAACGCTCCTTCCAAGATTTTTAAAACGGATCTTTCTGGCGTGCAGTTAAAAAAGATTATTATGCATCTCACCCCCTTAATACTGACTTATAAAAACGGTATATCAGTTTTGCCTGGAGTATTCTTTTAAAGGGGGTTTTTTGCCCGATTAAAGTTGAGGGGATCCTCCAAATGGGTTTTTAATCACTTTTCTAAATTTGTCTTTAAAAAAAAAGTGTGCTTGTGAGGGATCTACAGCCTGACTTACATCCCCCTTATTTTGAAGTTTCATTAGCAGGACCAGGACTGACAGGAGCTGATTTTGCTTTTTTTGCACTTTTTCTGATGGCAGGGAACATGAAGAGTTTGAAGGGATGGGGAGAAAAGAAACCTTTTGTATAGGAATCCCCTTGGTTGTAATGAATTATCTGAGAAAACATGCAGCGTCCCTGCTGCCTCCTCCCCTCCCCTGTCGTTTGTAAAACAAATGAAAAAAAACCCTGGCTCTCGGAGCTTATTTTCCCCCTGTGCACAATACATTTTATCCCTTGTGGATTACCAACAATTTTTACTAAACACAGAGACTGAGTATAGGAGGGCAGGGGAGGTGGGCGATGCTCACGGGGGAGGTCTTTTTTTTTTTAAAACAAAACCAACCCCCCTTTTTTTTCAACCCCCTCAAGAGGGGATTTTCCCCTGTTGGGTAAGGTACTTATTTTGGGAAAACCCCCCTTTAAGTTCCCTAACGGGGGGGGGGGGGGACCTGTGAATCCCCGTTTTGGTAACTCCTTGTGTCCCCTGTGAAATACCAATCCTGGAGCCTCTTCTCTTATATCTCTGTGTTGTGCTGTTTCTCTGTTATTCCTCCTAGAAATATATTACTGAATCAGTCAGATGGGCGTTACCATTCCAGTTTTAAGAGGGGTGTGTCTCTGCACAACCTGACTGTCAGCACGTATTGGAAAATTTAAGAATGTGCAGGGACACCGCCCCCCCCCCTACTGCTAATTGGTAACACACAGCGGACAGATTCAGTATTACATTTTGAGGAGGAATGACAGAGGAACAGCATAGCACAGCGTTATATGAGAAGATGTTCCAGAATTGTTACATCACTGGGAACACAAGGATTTACTAAAACAGACGTCAGGAGAGGTCACAGGTTGTCTCTAAAATGTAATTACATTAACATTTTTCTTCCTTTTTTTTTAAGTTGACTTTACTAAATCAAATCAGTTTTTATCCTTCAGATTTTATTTCCCATCCTACATTAGGAGTGCATCATTGACATTTTATTTACTTCTTTCTCTGGTGCTGATTGATACCACTTGTAGATGAGCTGTCTTCTGTGCCACTCATTGCCTCCCACCCAGCCAGCCAGTATCGCTCTGCTCTGCACTGATGAGGGGCAAGACCCCGAAACAGCTGTCTGCAGATTGGGGGATGCTGGCTTGGCTAATATTCCTTTTGCTTTCTAAGGACTCAGTGTGTTAAAAGCAAGTTGAGGATTTGTTACATGCAATAGAAGGCGCTCGAGCTTCTCAGCTCCTTTCCCATAATGCCTTGTGATACACTGTCTAAAGGAACTAAGGGAGGGGATTGATAGTTCTTCTACCCAGGCCCTACAACATAATGAGTAACATAGAAGATGAGGTTGGAAAAAGAAGCAGGTCCATCAAGTCCAACCTATAAGTCTAGGTTCACAGGACGGGGTTTGGACGCCTATTCTGGGCAAGGGTTTCGTGCCCAGAATCAGCATCTGAACCGAGTGTGAAGTGATTGCACTGTGCTCTATGTAAAATTCAGTATTACAAAGTAATAAGAAAGTTCCTGCGGCTGAAACTCCGCCTCGAGCATTCTGGGTCGTTTCCTCGTTGAAATTCCGCACTGAGCGGCACGGAATTTCAACAAGGAAACTAACTTGTTCATCGTGCCATGTGACCTCACCCTAACGTTATGAGCCGGATGATATTTGTCCCATACATGAGGAAGAATTCCTTCCAGACCGTGGCCAGACGTGGGGGCGGAGCCCCTAAAGGGGAGGTCCCACATGACCCGGCACGCCGGCTTCGGCGTGGGGTATGAGGGGATTATGTGCGCCGCGCTGAGGGCGGACATGGGCGAAGGGCATGTGGTGTGTGGCTATCGCATTTGGGATGGGGTTGTGAGCTAAAGGTTTTATTGTCACAGTGGCTGGTGCGGGATGGGGTCCTTGGAGTCGGTGTAAATTAGTGGGGGATTCAGGTCCGTCTTGGCTCCCAATTTTGATGGTCTGGCAAAGGTGGGGCTCCACAGGGCAGGGTCCTTGGGAGCTGGTGAAGAGTGGTTAGCCACTTGGGATGGCTTTTGGTGTCCTTGAGTCGGGTGTGACAACTGAGGGTCATCTACAGAGAAAAGGAGTGACAGGTTTTCACCAGACCTTATTATGATTTCATAGCTCCAAGGACCTCAGCCCCAATTGTTCTTTCCATCCGTGTTCGGGAATGCTCAGGAATGTTTTGGGGAATGGTACTATAGTGGGATAGATGGGTATATGGAGTTATATTCATTTTATGGTTATTTATGTTTACTCATTTTGTTAATAAAATGGCTGCTGTGGTCAATTCATCCAACCTCTGTCTCAGTACCTCCTCCATGATGTCATCGCTCCACCTCCCATGCACGCTCCTGATACTCAGTCTCTTTAGTTGAACAAACATTGTTTTGCTAATCCACAGAGGAGAACTGTATTATACACAAGCTATATGCGTTTTATTTCTCCCTCTTCTGTGTTTAGGAGAGAAGATAAGCTCAGCAGGCAGCATCTTTCATTCCGGCTGCAGGGGAGCAGGAGGAGGGCTGAGCAGTGTTGCAGGGAGCGTCTGCAAGTTTACTAAGATAATTACATTACAACCAGTGGATTCTCTATAGAAAAGATACAAGTTCTTTCTCCCCAGCGCCTTCAAAGCTCATTCATGTTCCCTGCCGTCAGATAACAAGTACAAACAGCTCAAGCGCGGCCAGATCAGCTCCTGTCAGCTCCTGGTCGTGTCTAATGTAAACTGTCAGGAAACCAAGGGCAGCTTAGTCAGGCTGTAGATCTCAGAGGCTTCACTTTTTTTTTATGACATATATTTAGAAAAGAGATTAAATACCCATTTTGGAGGATCCCACGTCAACATTACATCATGGCAAAACCCCTTTAAAGGCATAGTAATCCTAGTGTATGTAAACTTTTGACTTTGCAGAAAGTAATAAAAATGCCTTAAAAATTCTCTCTCCTTATTCTGGCATTTGGCAAATACAAATAATTTTGGTTCCTAATTGACCTAAAACGGGGAAGGTTTATTCTGATTTCATGTCAGTGAGAAAAACCTGTGGATGGGGCTTTTTATATAGCGGATTTAAACCTTTGGTTTCAACTGTATCTGATACAGGGTTATGGCTTCCTTACTTCTAAATGATATGAAAAGCACCATGAAATTATTGTGTATATCCCCATTTCTAGGATAAAAAAACAGCAACATTTTTGGAAACAGAACAACAAAATTTAACCTTAAAAAAATATATATTTATAAAAAAAGAAAAACCCCAGACGTGTGATGTTGAAAGTGAGAGCATTCTGATAGTATGTCAACTATTGTCATTCCATTTATTTTGACTTTCCAGTGTGCAGCAAAAAGAAGCGAAACAGAACTCGCTGTCAAGGGCCGGTTGCCAAAATATGATGTGTACTTGTCAAAGAAAAGGAAAAAAAAAAACTTCACGGTGTTTGAGAGATGTGAAGATTTCGCAGGTGGAATGATTCAGAGAGTGGCTTTCTCTGGCGTCTAGTGTCTGTATCACTGCTGCTTAGGCCGTTGCCTTATGCACGTGCAGGGAATCTTAATGAGAGTTAAACTTTGAAAATATTTTAAAATCAGGTAAAATCAATAAATGAGGAGTTATTATCTCAGAGGATTTTTGGTCCGGTGCTGTGCTACGCCGAGCAGCTGGCAACTGCAACATTTGTCGATCTTCAGCAATGAGTTGCATTAAATAAAGAGTGCATGGAGTGATGTAGGGTGTCACATTTTGGCCTATATGGGTTGGAAAGCTCCAAAAAAAGGACAAAAAATGTAGAAAGAGGGGATAACACGGAGGATTTAATGGGGTTTTCTCACCACAAGGATTAGCTGTAAGCATGAAGGCAAAGGCAAATACAGTGGGTACAGAAAGTATTCAGACTCCGTTAAATTTTTCACTCTTTGTTTCATTGCAGCCATTTGGTAAGATCCAAAAAGATCTTCATTTTTTGCTCATTAATGTACACTCTGCCCCCCCCCCCCCCCCATCTTGAAAGGAAAAGCTAAAAAATGTAGATATTTTTTGCAAATTTATTAAACAAGAAAAACTGAAATATCATATGGTTATAATTATTCAGGCCTTTTGCTCAGTATTGAGTAGAAGCGCCTTTTGAGCTAGTACAGCCATGAGTCTTCTTGGGAATGAGGTAACAAGTTCTTTACCCCTGGATTTGGGGATCCTCTGCCATTCTTCCTTGCAGATGATCTCCAGTTCCCTCAGGTTGGATGGTGAACGTTGGTGGACGCCATTTTCAAGTCTCTCCAGAGATGCTCAATTGGGTTTAGGTCAGGGCTGTGGCTGGGCCAGTCAGGAATGGGCACAGAGTTGTTCTGAAGCCACTGCTTTGTTATTTTAGCTGTGTGCTTAGGGTCAGTGTCTTGTTGGAAGAAGAACCTTTGGCCCAGTCTGAGGTCCAGAGCATCTGGAAGAGGTTTTCACCCAGGATATCTCTGTACTTGGCCGCATTCATCTTTCCTTCAATTGCAACCAGTCGTCCTGTCCCTACCCCCATAGCCTGATGCTGCCACCACCATGTTTCACTGTTGGGATTGTATTGGGCAGGTGATGAGTAGGGCCTGGTTTTCTCCACCGCTTACAATTAACACCAAAAAAGTTCAATCTTCGTCTCATCAGAGCAGAGAATCTTATTTCTCATAGTCTGGGATCCTTCATGGTTTTTTTTGCAAACTGTCTGCGGCTTTCCTATGTCTTGCACTGAGGAGAGGCTTCCGTCTGCGGCTTTCATATGTCTTGCACTGAGGAAAGGCTTCCGGCGGCCGCACTCTGCCATAAAGCCCCGACTGGTGGAGGCTGCAGTGATAAAAGTCTATGATAGGAACACCCGTTTAAGACCATATCACGATCTGTACAGTACCCATTTGCGACTATTGGTGGATAGTGGTCAACATGTAGCCAACCTCAGATGTAATTCCTAGAATTGATCTTGGAAACAGGACTATTTTCATCTTGTCTATCCAAAATTCTCCATTTCATATTGAGGCTCAAGCATCTTAGGCCACAAAAACAGCACAACTAAATCCAAAAGTATGTCATGCATCCTAGTTCGTTTAACCTGTGGTGTCACTTTTTGTGTTATGAACCACCAAAACCATGACCAGTCGGGCCAATCTCATTGACTTGCTAATCAATTTGACAAAAATGTACTCATTACATTTGAACAATTTCCTGCAGGTGTTACTAATGCTAACCCCAATATCCAATTTTTTGGGGAAATTTGTTTTTTTTGATCGTAATTTTTGGGCCACCCTACATAATTTTCATTTCCCGCTTCTCGGGTGGGGCTGCTGTCAATGCACGAGGCTAATTAGGGACGGGGAAAAATGGAGGGTAGTCCAAGGTCGGTCGCTATGGCCAGTTCCAAGGGTTAAAAGGGGATTTCGGTCCGTAATTCCGCCGAAGTGCGCCAATTTGGGCCAAAAGGCCTTTTAGGGAATTCAAGTTTTTAAAAGAGAATATGGATTATGAACCCCAACCTGACCATCGGCAATCCATTGACTTGCTTAAATATTGACAAAAATGTACTCATTACATTTGAACATTTCTGCAGGGTTACAATGCAACCCGCAATATGCCAATTTGGGATTATGTTTATGTTGATCGTAATTAAGGGCCACCTCTACATAATTTTCATTGTCCAGCTGTCTCGGGTGGGGCTGCTGTCTAATGCACGAGGCTAATTCAGGGACAGAGAAAAATAGCGAGGGTAGTCCAAGGTCGGTCGGCTATGTCAACCGATAGGGAGGGGCAGGTCTGGAGGAGAATTTATGTTCACGGGAGTTAAAGGAGTGAAGTCATATAGGGCAAAGACAGGACAAGCGGCAGGAAAGAAATGTAGGTGAGGCAGAGGGCATGTTGACACGAGGAGAAAATTGCTGCACTATACAAAAAGGACAAGACAAAAGGAGCAGGTGGAGATAGGAAAAAAATAAAATGAACGGTTTCTATTAAAACCTGAAATCAAAATGCAATATCAGCATGTAGCGCCAAGACATTTAAGGGTCATGTCATGTCGAGAGGAACTAAGAGGCGCCATAAAGCTGGTTTTATTACATCTCATTTATTATCTTACAGACATTCACATGTTCCTCAGGATCACGCTCTCATTCATGGACGCATTTTCAAACTCTTTGGAGATGTTCCGCATGGTGTGTATGCTGCAAATTTTACATCATGGAATTTTGAGTATAAAATCCGCAACGAGGCGGCAGTGTGGATATGTTTTTATCAACCTCATTGATACAATGTGGAAAAATTCTAGAGAGGATCCGGCTTTGAAATCTGCAGCATGTCGATCTATCTTGCAGATAAGCTGCAGATTTGTTATGGACTTCTCCATGGACTTCAACAAATCTGCAATAAAATGTTATTGGCTGTGGAACCATTGTGCATCTGGAGGGAAATCTGCAGTTGTGGATTTTTAACCCCTTTTTTGTTGTTCTCGTTTACAATGCGCAGCGGAAAATCTGCAACAAAACTTGCACAATTTAGTGCAGATTTACCTTCACAGATTTAAAGGTGGAAATGCTGAGCTTCTGCTGCAGACCTGCTGCAGTATTTTTTTGACATGTGTGAACATACTCTTTTTTTTGAAGGTTCTGGCCACTAATTAATGTTGTGTTTTGGAATGACGTCACTGCTAAACCTGAATATTTGCAATTTAATTTGGCTCGGCCTGGACCTCAGCTTGGTGGAATTTATTGAAAAGGCATCTCTACTCTACTCTAACCCGAACTCTATGTCCCACTTAGAGTTAGGGTTTAATAGAATTTGGGTTTGGGGTGTCCCAAATATTTTGACAAATTTGGCTGAATGACTGTCGAATTAAGACCTTTCCGAACCACAATGCTACCAATACTTACATTTGCACGGGTGGCAGTTTGACTCCTATACAACACTTAGAGGAAATCAGTTACCATTCTGTATTGTTGGTTCCCCAGTGCCAAATAGAAGTTGGCCGAGCTATTGTTGAACCACATAGAGACCTTTTTGAGCAACATTGCTACTAATATTTATGGTTGTATGGGTCGTATGTTGACTCCAATGCAGATTTTGTATGAAATCTGTTCCTCTGATACCTGTTTTGGAGGTTTTTCTTGTTTCCTCCTAAAATCCCAAAATATTCTGATTCACCGCTGGTGCAAAATATCAGTTCATCTCAGTGAATAAGATTGTTGCCTTGTAGTCCTGATAGTAAAGGGAACCTGTCACATAGATTGTGCCCCCTTGCTGAGGGCAGCACAAGCTAGTGTCAGACCTGCTGTTTCCAGCGCTGTGTCCCTTATTCTGTAAGATGCAGGAGTTTTAGAGCATTTACCCCTTAAATCTTATTCATGATCAGGTGTTAGCTCCACCCACCAAGGGCTGCTTGAGGGGTTTTTTCAACATTTTTTCCCTACCTTTCAAAAGAAAATGGTTTGTCAGTTGAGGTGGGGGGGGCTGCCTAGTTTGGGCGGGGGTTTGAAAAAACTGCCTTTAAAGGGACTCTTCGAAATGACTCCTTCTGGCTGAAATCTGCAATTGGCATTAAATACACGAAAACTACAGCCTCTTACAGAAAAAGGGGGGAAAGGTGCGGAAACAGCAGGTTTTTGAACTAGCTTTTCGGGCCTCAGCCAGGGGGCAAAACTGTGTACAGTTTCTTTAAAGGGATGTCCCAAACTAGATTTAATGACATATCAATAGGTTTCCCCCCAAAGTCGAAAGGTGCAGGTCCCACCTCTAGGACCTCCACCCTTTTTGGAAACTTTTCCCAAATTTTAGCTTAGAATCCCGAGCCCCGGGCACTCTTTGAAGCATTTTTCTATAGGGGGTTCCAAGTATGGTACTCGAAAGAATGGGAAAACCCCTTGTAGTGTTCCCCCCTTTTTTGAAAGTCTTCAGATGTTTTCCCGAAGCTTGGTAAGCAACCTCCCCGGGGTCCCCCTTTTTTGAGGGGAACGATCCCTTTTTTCGATCCAAATCCACCTGTCCCACTTTACTGCCTTAATGTCCCTCTTTCTGACTCAATAAATAAACTTGCATTAATAACCTAATTATAGTTTCCCCAAAAAGCATCCATCTGGTTCCTTTCTGCATATAAGGCTATAATTTATGTATTAAAAATGATCATACAAATGTCAGGTCACTGTGTGCTGATTTGTAAGTGAAAAACTAATGAAGCATATAGATATACATGGAAAAATATAGATCTCATGCAATGATCCATAATTGAACCTCCCTTTGAATATCCAGAAAGTTGGGAGGTATGTTGGTAAGGATGGGTTACACACACAAACAAAAAAAAAAAATATGTAGCCTGATCGTCCAATCTTACTTACTTCCACTATCCCATACTTGTCAACCTTCCCGTTTCTTCCAAAAGACTCCTGCAGACCAGGACCCAAAAAGGGCGAGGTTTATACAAACTCTACCCAAAACTGGACATTCGTAGTTGGATCGGGGGCGTTCCTATGTGTTTTGGGGGTGTTCCCAGGGGCAGGGCTAAAACCTACCAGAATCAGGAGAGAAAAAGTTGCCAAACATGATTTATCCCATAAATCCGTCAAATATATATAGTTGCAAAAGTAAATATACCCTTAACTGAAACAACCAGAAATACAGAATTAAGAGGTTTTCAAATACTTGTCAACTATCCTAAGTCTTCTGGGAGTGTCCTGGAAAGTAGGTAGCAAAAGAGCTGGGTCTTATACAAACCCTGCCCAAAAATGATAGTTTTGGGGTCAGTCCTGGCTGTCGCGGGGAGCCTTAATCTCCCAAATAATAGTTATTAAAAGTATGTGAAGTGATGGAGTATTGCTAGGGCAAGGCATCACTGTATGATCAGTAGGGTGGTCTGACCTTTGGGACCCACACCAGTCCCACAAATGAAGGGACCATCTTGCTATTTCACTACTCCAGGCCAGAGGCATAACTTGAAGCCTCTGGACCCTAGTCCAAAAAGTGAAATGGGCCCCCGCCAGCTACGATGTGCCACTTACAATGCTGCTGTCTCCTTATGTGGCAGTAGGGCTTTTGGGCCCCCTCAGGTTGCAGGGCCCGGTAGCGACTGCTACCTCTGCACCCCCTATAGTCACGCCCCTGCTCCAGGCCCTTCACTGTTTGCCCTGTTCCTGACCACATGGTTATACAAAGTACTGCCGCTCACTTGCACAGAGCCGTGCTGGCCGGTAGGCAAGAAAAAGACTACGAAGGAACCATAAAACTAAGGGCCACATGTATGAAAACTATCTAGGTCTAAAATTCACTTTGTTACCCAGAGCAACCAATCAGAGCCCATAGCAACCAATCAGAGCCCATAGCGACCAATCAGAGCTCATAGCAACCAGAGCCCATAGCAGACCAATCAGAGCCCATAGCAAACCAATCAGAGCTCATAGCAATCAGAGCCCATAGCAACCAATGAGAGCTTATAGCAACCAATTAGAGCTCATAGCAACCAATCAGAGCTCATAGTAACCAATCAGAGCCCATAGCAACCAATCAAAGCGCCCCTCTCATTTCATATAGTGCTCTGGAAAAATGAGAGGGGCGCTCTGATTGGTTGCTATGAGCTCTAATTGGTTGCTATGGGCTCTGACTGGTTGTTATGAGCTCTGATTGGTTGCTATGGGGAACAAAGTGAATTTTAGACCTCGACAGTTTTCATACATGTGGGCCAAAATCAGCACTGTGGCCCTTTCCTTCCCAGGATTGTTGGACTTCTTATGTCAGAACCCACATGACTGCAAGGAGATATGACTATCCCTTTAAACCCCGTGCCTCAGTAGCTGCGTCGTTAGGGTCATTAGTAAGCGTTTACATCATCGTGGTTTTACTACACTACATCTTTGCCAGAAATGAGCATTGCCGAAAACAATTATATAAGTATTGTATAAAAGAAAGCTCAACAAAAGATTTAACCTATAATTAGCATTCAATTTACTATACAACAATGAGCCTTAATTCAGTTCTGGCTGCGCTCCGTATAATGTACATTCAATGCATACACTTCCTTTCTTGAAGATGTCTCCGACCGTACGCCGAGACGACAGATAACCATTGAGGAAGCACACAGAGTTAGATAAAATTACATCTTTTGGCTGTCAGAGAGGGAGTCGTAGTCAGTGGAATTTTTCATTTGTTTCCTAGTTAATTGCAGACTTTCTGCTTCTGACTCTCTCCAGCTATTTAGAAGCGCGATTCGAGATGGTTTATTAAGAGGGTGTCTTCTAAGTAGAGGTTAAGTAGAGACAAATGATGGTGGCAATGGCAGGGTTAGAGGTCGGGAAGGACATCTTGGGTGTTGGCGCGCGTCCAACACCTCATTCTGTTGTCAGCTGTTATTTAGTTGGATGGAACTATTATTAAGTATCTAAAATCTCTATGAAGTAAACATCACACGGACCAGAGACCAGTTTACTTCTAACCACAGAGGAACGCAAAGTGTTACTCCCCGTACTTTCCTCGAGTCTGTTATTTGTGGTTGGGAGAAGGTCCAGGATTACACATCTGGGTTTTCCTTTCATACCGTCGCAGAAAACTCACAATAGATTAATATGAAGCCATCGTTTAGGATACATTGAGAGCAATCTACTATAGTCAGCACTCTGGTACCAGCCAGGGTCACGTTATTATGTGGCAGAGCTGGATTTGTCTGCATGAATTAAGATAATGCAGTTGGTCTACAGTAGGGGTGTCAAACCCATTTTTACTGAGGTCCACATCAACATTATGGTTGCCCTCAAGGGGCTGTGGTTCCGTCACATGGTCAGTAAAGATGTCCTTTAAAGTTGTGTGTAGCCAGACCCCCCACCAGAGGCGTAACTTGAAGCTCCGGGGCCCTAGTTCAAAAAGTGATATGGGCCCCAAGCTACCATGAGCCACTTATAATACTGGTATCTCCTTATGTGGCAAAATGGCTTTTGGGTCCCCTCAGACTGCAGGGCCCCCTCAGACTCTGCACCCCCTATAGCTACAACCAGGCCTCCCCCTGCTTCAGCACTGAGCTTCCTACAGTATGTTGGAGGGTGGTCAGGAAGCCTGGGTAGGACTGTCAGAGCTGTGAATAGATTGGTGTGGAGAAAGTGTCAGACTGGGGTGTCTACAGTCCACAGGTAGAGTTGACTCTAGGGGCCCACCAGTTGAGCTGTTTCTGGGCCCACTGGTGGAGTTGACTCTAGGAGCCCACCAGTTGAGCTGTTTTTAGGCCCACTGGTGGAGTTGACTCTAGGAGCCTACCAGTTGAGCTGTTTCTAGGCGCACTGGTGGAGTTCACGCTAGTGGCCCACCAGTTGAGCTGTTTCTAGGCCCACTGGTGGAGTTCACGCTAGTGGCCCACCATTTGAGCTGTTTCTAGGCCCACTGGTGGAGTTGATTCTAGGAGCCCACCATTTGAGCTGTTTCTAGGCCCACTGGTGGAGTTGACTCTAGGGGCCCACCAGTTGAGCTGTTTCTGGGCCCACCGGTGGAGTTTACTTTAGGGGCCCACCCTACAGCTACTGTAGATGACTGTACATGCCACGTATATTCTGCCTCTTGCTATTTGCCACTCTTTCTCATCTTTTCTGCCTCTTCTGAGGATGTATATGCAGTTATAAACCATCTCCAAGTCAACTATGCTCAGGGGCCCACCAGGGGTTTCCTCTATTCCCTTGTGGGCCAAGTCTGTGTGGAGGTGAGTGCTGGCTCTCTGAATCCATGATGGCGCCACTCCCTGTGCTGGCACCGCTGCCATTGTCAAGCACTGAAGAGCTGTTCCTTTTGCATCCGGATCTTGTCCATTACTGCTCGCTGTATCTAAGTTCTCAGAGGCCACATACATGAGGTAGTTGGCCTCCTTCAGCCCACGGGCCTTGAGTTTGACACGTAGTATGAAACCCTGTATAAAAACACAGATACTCATTCTGCTACATCTGTATATTTATAGACGTGTACATCCTTTCCTTTATGCAAATTTCTCATAAAACATTTTCAACACATTATCACAGCATGCAAGCAAGTATTGCACTTCAGATTCAGGTCGACATCGAAGTCCGAACACAATCCAATATCAGCAGCACACCACTAGCACTAAAAAACTATCAAAAAGAACATATGAATTTTTGGAAAAGCATTTCTGCTACTTGGAATACATGAAAAATGGCTCTTAGTTCACATTTTTGATCAAAACTGTTTAAGCCACCTCCCAATCAGCAAGGGGACCTCAATACAGGTGAGAACCTACTCTATTCCTACCTCTCTTGGTGCCTATTAAGACCTCCACATTTCAGGGAGAGAAGATTCCAGCTACAAGCTACTCTGCATTGATTTAAAAACCTGTACAGGTGGGTGGAGTGCAAAAAAAACCAAAGAGGGAGCAGCCACTCCCCCATACAAACAGTCTAGAAAACCATATTTGGTCTGCACATCCAAGTTCGAACACAATTTTCATAAAAATTCCCCCAAAAATTAACCCTAACTCTAAGTTTAGGTTACAGTAAGGGTGCTTTATGGGCTGACTTACTGTTTCACGGTGCTCCAGATCCAGCACCGCTCCCAATGAGGTGTCTCTTTCATTTACCAGTGTAGACACTGCAGATCACACCGCCTCTTCTGCATGGCTTTAGCATAACTAGAGTATATATATTTATAGTCTACCCCAGTGACTTTTCCTGATTGGAGAGTCCTGGCGTCCACATCTTCAGGTTTCTCAGTGTCTTTTCGTTTGGAAGTGGTTGACCAGTTTAGAAAACCTATTTGTTATGTACAGTTCTAAGAAATTCTGAGTTAATAGAGGGGAATCCTCTGCTCAAGAGCCTCATTATTTCCTCAGAGTAGATAACAGTTACAAAGAGTTTCTCTCATTCTGGAGGACCTGTCCTGTATTACACAGAGAACCCACTTATGTGAATGGATGATGTGTAATTCTTAATCTTTAACCTTGGTGGCGCTGCAGGGAAATTAAGCACTGACTGCACCGAGAGACACGTCTTGGTCTGCTCATGGTCATGGAACCCTACTAGCAAGTAGGGATTGCCTACAGCAGACAACCGTTAGGCTGGGTTCACACGGCTTATTTGCGGGGCGTAATTACGCCGTGTGGACGGGGGCGGGAGCGGGGGGCACCTCGCCGGCCCATAGACTATCATTACTAGCGGCGCGTATACGCCTCTAGTAAATGACATGTCACTTTCTCCCCCCGCAGCGGATTCGCCGAGCAGGGAGAGGAGACGTACTACGTACTACGGCGCGTAATTACGGACTGAAATACGTCCCATTTTAAGCCGTGTGAACATAGCCTTACGGTCTCCTCCATCCTCTTGGAAGTTGGCCTTATTTTTCTCTTTTCTCTTCAAAACTTCTATAAGATCATATACAGGCAGTCCCCGGGTTACTAACGGGATAGCGACTGTAGGTTTGTTCTTAAGTTGAAATTGTATGTAAGTCAGAAGAGGTAGATTTATTAAATGTAATTAATTTTTTTTCCAGTTTTGGATATTACAGGGAACAGTTTTTACATTTGTTTTGCTGCCTGTGCCCTTTTTTAGGAGATTTCACCTAACGTTCTGTGCAGTTGTGGCATGCTGGCACTTGGTTATCATGGGGAGTGACTCAGTGTTGAATGTCAGCCACGTCCCATAAGTCTCCGTTTGTAACTACCGTGTTTCCCCGATAGTAAGACGTAGTAACTGTATGTTGTCTGCGCTCGGGCGCTGAGATGGCCTGGGCGCCGACAGGGACGCTTCAGCTATATGCGGCTCCTCAGGGAGCGCATATAACTGAAGGCCGAGTGAGCGCACAGTGACACTCTGAGCGAATCCTTCACCTAAATGCGACTCCTCCGGAGCGTATATAGGTGAAGAGATACCACTGCGGGGCACAGAGCAAGCGCTCCGTGCTCCGCAGTGGACTCCGGGCGACCGCAGACTGGCAGCTGTCCGGAGATCCCGGCACAGGCAGCGTGCGCGGCCTGATGATGTCACCCGCCTGTGCCGAGAAGAAGATAGAGCAGAGCGGAGACCGCGGGAGACGGAGCAGCGGGGATCCAGGTAAGTGATTGTTTGTTTTTTTATTTTGATATTATTACCTACAGCCTGCCTATACCTGCCTACAGCCGGCCCTATACCTGCCTACAGCTGCCTATACCTGCCTAATACCTGCCTACAGCAGGCCCTATACCCTGCCTACAGCCTGCCCTATACCTGCGTATGGGACCATATACCTGCCAATATAAGACATACCCCGAAAGTAAGACATAGTGGGACTTTTGGGGGTAAAAAGAATGTATGACGCTGTCTTACTTTCGGGGAAACATGGTAGGGGACGTATGTAAGTCTAAACGATGTAAGTCGGGGACTGCCTGTATATCTTTTCCAATGAGCTAAGTCTCTTCATGTATACAGCTTCCGTATGGACATCGGTGCTTGAAGTAGAAGGTATAACCCCTCTGCAAAGTATTTTGTAGTCCCAACCTGCTTAGGTAGTGACAACCAAGACAGAAGGACCAGGTGCTTGATTGTCCCCGCAGCACAGTATGGAACTAGGTTCACTGGACCCAACAAAGAAGATGATTTTGAGGGCCTGGTCTGTAAGGAATATGTGCAAGTCTACTTTTAAATGCGGTGTAATCTTTGTTTTTATCAGCAACATAGAATAGTTTTATTTTTTATAATTATGTCATACTAGACTATAGTGGCTACTGATTGGCTCCAAAGTCACTGCCACGTAGGGTTGGTTCTTTGGGACTCACTGTTGTATCAGAAATTGTGGCCATTGGAGTGTCTTCCGATTCTCCACTTTGCAGGTCCAGACCTGTGTTCTCTTGTGTCCACTTACCAATATTGCAGTTCCTTAGGCTGGGTTCACACATTAAAATCACGATTAAAATGCAGTTTCTGCTGTGGTTTTCCATAATCGTGTCTTCTACCTCATGGGGGGTTTTGTCTTCTTCTGGATCAACACTGTAGGACAATAGATTGAACTGGATGGACGTCTGTCTTTTTTAAGCCTTATAAACTGCCTTGTTTCTCTTATATTAATTTTTTTCCCAAAATACAAGCTAGGGTTTATTATCGGGGTAGGGCTTAATTTTTTCCCCATGGACACTGGGGAAGAGGGTTCTTCACCTTCTTAAGCTGTGAAGTTAGGCAGGTTATGTGGCAGCTGTCTGGTAGCTAGTGTAAGGTGTGTACTGTTGCCCTCAGCTGCTCTTTCAAATTTAGGCCGGGAGTAGACTCAAAAGTTCTGTTGGGTGTTTTTTTTAAGGCCCCGAGTTAACTAATGTGCTGAAAATAGAATTTCAGGAGGACCCCGGTGTTTTGTCACAGGAGGAGACTGGGATTGGACGCAGCAAGGTGATTATATAACCTGGGCCGGCGATGGAGATAGGCCTTGATAAGGCAGTACACCCGGGGATCTCACTGGTCACTCATGGTAGATGAGGAGAGAGCTTACCTGGAGTGTCTCGGAGCTTACTACTGTACAGTGGTACTTCAGGCATAGGATGCAAGAGACGCGCGGAAGAGGAGGCAGAAGAAGTAGGCTGCAACCTTGTGCTAGCTGTGTGCCAGATCTCACCATTGGTAGGGAATTTTCTTTTTTGTCACTATAGTTTACTTTTGGAGTAGGGCTTATAAATATAAGCCCTACCCCAAAAAAATCTAGCTGGAATTTTCAAGGTTTTTGGAGTTGGCTTGAAATCAAGCCAACTCCAAAAACCTTGAAAATTCCAGCTGGGGCTTATTATCTGGGTAAGGCTTATTTTTGGAGAAACACGGATGTATCTATATCATATGGCACAGAAAAAAATATGATCTGACTGGGACATTACAATGACATGTGAACCCAGCCTAAGAAAAGAGTCCTACAAGTTTTTATCAATCAACAGCAAATGAGATCTGACCAACCTCATAGGAATCAATCAGATCTGACCAACCTCATAGGAGTCAATCAGATCTGACCAACCTCAAAGGAGTCAATCAGATCTGACCAACGTGATAGGAGTCAGTCAGATCTGACCAACCTCATAGGAGTCAATCAGATCTGACCAACCTCAAAGGAGTCAATCAGATCTGACCGACCTCATAGGAGTCAATCAAATCTGACCGACCTCATAGGAGTCAATCAGATCTGACCGACCTAATAGGAGTCAATCAGATCTGACCAACCTCAAAGGAGTCAATCAGATCTGACCGACCTCATAGGAGTCAATCAAATCTGACCAACCTCATAGGAGTCAATCAGATCTGACCAACCTAATAGGAGTCAATCAGATCTGACCGACCTCATAGGAATCAATCAGATCTGACCAACCTCCTAGGAGTCAATCAGATCTGACCAACCTCATAGGAGTCAATCAGATCTGACCGACCTCATAGGAGTCAATCAGATCTGACCGACCTCATAGGAGTCAATCAGATCTGACTGACCTAATAGGAGTCAATCAGATCTGACCGACCTCATAGGAGTCAATCAGATCTGACCAACCTAATAGGAGTCAATCAGATCTGACCACCTCATAGGAGTCAATCAGATCTGACCGACCTCATAGGAGTCAATCAGATCTGACCAACCTCATAGGAGTCAATCAGATCTGACCAACCTAATAGGAGTCAATCAGATCTGACTGACCTCATAGGAGTCAATCAGATCTGACCGACCTCATAGGAGTCAATCAGATCTGACCGACCTCATAGGAGTCAATCAGATCTGACCAACCACATAGTAGCCATACGGGCGACTTCTGTGAAAGTGTATTGTTATAAGACGTGATATGAGAAGGACATATTGTAGAACATGTTTGATGTTTAGCCTGTGCGAGCACCCAGTCTCTGGTGCAGTAAGCATGTACCAAAAATGCACAAGTAAGCTTGATGTCCACCTCGGTCTCCATCGCCGCTCACTGAAATGTACTATTTGTTAACACAGCAATTCTGCCTTTGTTTTACCACAATGAAACTAAGCAAAAAATGACAAGCTAATTAATTCCCTTTCCTGTATCACTTTGTGTTAGTTTTTTATATTGCTGTTGACATGGATCTGAGAGCTGAGGGCTACCCTGCTTATTATTAAAACATGGAAATGAGCTCGGAACAAGCGGCTCTGCTGCCGTCACTGGCGGCTCATTTTAATGTGGATTTGCATACACAGCTGTATACACGTATTCCTACAAGCACAATAGGAAATACTGGAAACAGCATTGTTTCCAACTAGGCATGCTGACTATTAAATGGGTTGTCTCACTACAAGGATTGCTGCTTTTTATGTTAAAGATCTTGCAGAAACAAGTCACTTTGCAATATATGTCCATTAACAGTGTCCTACCTATTCTGAGATAGCCCCTCTTGTATGGGCTGCATCAGCTCCTCAGGTCGCTATACCCTGATTCCCCGAAAATAAGACAGTGTCTTATATTAATTTTTGCTCCTAAAGAGAAACTAAGACTTATTTTTAGGGGATGTCTTATTTTTCCATGAACAAGAATTCACATTTATTGTTGAACAAAAAATCCAATTGTATTAATATACTGTAGTGATTTCATCACAAACATCAGCATAAGCAGCCAAACTCTGAATTACATAAAAAAACTGCACAATGTCTTATTTTCAGGGGATGTCTTATTTTCGGGGAAACAGGGTAGCTACAGACCTGTATGATGTCTTATGATAGGCTGTCAGCACTGGTTGCTATAGCTACAAACCTGTTCCATCTCTCCTGATCGTCTGCCAGCACTGGTTGCTATAGCTACAGACCTGTTTGGTCTCTCCTGATAGGCTGCCAGTGCTGGTTGCTATAGCTACAGACCTGGCTTCTACTGCAGCCTAGTAGAAGCCAATAAACACACCCCTGAATTCAAAATGAAACCAAGAAAACAGGACTGAGGTAAGATGAATCGATGTAGTGAGACAACCCCTTTAAGAGGGAAGACTACAAGTTTTATTGCAATGGCCATTTCAATAGTGTTGCTCCATTTGTGAAGACTATTTGCTATATAAATCAACATAAAATTTGAGCCATCTGAAAAATATTTACTTTCTGTGTTACTGATCTGTAGATACATTGTGTACTATAGTAATGACTGGTGCTCTATTCCACATGGCAGTCATTGCAATGGTTTTCTTGGGAAGGAACGGCTGTCATTGGCAGCTGCTCCATTTTCGGATAATTATATATATGAAGCTGCTGTCATCTCAGTGGTTTTCTCGGGAAGTAAGGGCTGTTATCAGCAGCTACTCCATTCCCAGACAGCTAGATATACGGATCTGCTGTCATCTAGACGCTTTTCTTTTGCTGGGAGGGCTGTTATTGACAGCTGCTCCATTCACAGACATCTACATACATGGAACTATTGTCATTGCAGTGCTTTTCTTGGGATGGAACAGCTGTCATTGGGACCTGATCCACTCACCGACAGCTACATACATGGAACTATTGTCATTGCAGTGGTTTTCTTCGGATGGAACAGCTGTCATTGGCAGCCGCTCCACTCACAGGCAGCTACATACATGGAACTATTGTCATCACAATTGTCCTCGTGGGATGGCACTATTTCCAAGCAGTTGGATACAGGGATCTGCTGTCATCCAGATGTTTTTGTTTTCTTTTATCATTGCATTTTGCAGGCCACTTCATAATACAGTGATTCCCCCTAGACATCAGGCCTTCTACTTTTCTTAGACCTTGTTCACAGATCAGAGTTAAAGGGGTTGTCTCGCTACAATGATTGGGTTTTAATTAAAAGATCTTTAAAAAACAAGCAACTTTGCAATATGTGTTCATTACAAATGTCCTACTGATTTTGAGTTATCCCTGTTAGTAGTAGTACATCAGCTTCTCAAATCTCTATAGCAGCCGACCTGTTGATCCTTATCTCACTGGCTGTCAGGTCTGTATGACTCATCAGCCTCTGAATACAGGTCCCAGCAGAGAGCCCCTCCCTCACAGAATGCTTCTGTAGTGGAGGGAGGGGGAGGGCTCTGGCTTCTGTGTCTGTGCTGCCTGGATTAACCCTGTGTGTGCCTGCTTCCTCCTGCTCTCTACACAGATTGAGAAGAGCAGAGATGAGGCTGATCAATAAATGTGACAGCAGTGACCCTGTGTGTTACTATAATCATGATGTGTCTGTGGAGCTCTGACTATTCTAATACTATACAGATCAGGGGGCATGTGAACGCTTCATGCTCTGCTGTACTAGTGACACATCGTGATTATAGTAACACTTCCCAGCTGCCCTGTGTCTGTTCTGATAGGGTTTGTTGTTGCTGGAGATGTGGAGATATGTATGCTACAGCAGGGGATATAGGAACACTTGCATCCCCCCTGCTCTGCTATTAGCATACACAGCTTCAAAGACCTCTGGCTCCACACTCATAGATCAGGCAGGCACACACAGGGTTAACTCTGGCAGCAAACCCCCTCGCCCTCCCCCTGCTGTATAGAAGTTACTGAGGAGAGCTGTCTGTGTGCTGAGGGGAGGGGGGAAGAGGGAGGAGAAGAGGCAGACAAGAAGCACGCCCCTCAATTCAGCTGCCAGGCACACTGAGGTAGGCTGAAAGCTTGTAATGAGACAACTCCTTTAACAGTTACTAAAACAGAGACTAGGCTATATGACAGCACAAGAAGTCGGTTTGGTATGTGCTATGGAGCAGTATAGTCTTCATGGGCTACTGCATGAGGCTGTCATACAGCGCTGCATTGGATGATATTTTCCTCTAGAATCATTATTTCTACCAAACCTCCATAATAGGTCCCACAATGTTACATGGCAGATTATTTTGTCAGATTTGTGTGAAAAGTAACAAAGGTATAAAAGGCCCAATGCCAGTACAGTCACATATAGGGATGTTACTGCCACCTTGTACACTATAGACTATATACACAGCCATTACACAGCTGGTTATTCAGTGATATATTCATGGTGACTTATTTGATCTCCTTCCCATTGCATTGTTTAGCCTATAAAGGTGCTTGCATAGTAATGTTCTTCTTGACGTCTTATTTTTTTAAGCTCAACTACATATAGAGATAGAAACATAACATTTCCAATATGATACAGGTTGCCCACTGGGATAAGTATGTGTTCTTAACTAAAAAGTTGAATATAATATACAGAACACTGACACATTATAGATGTGGGTTAACTCAAGTGTAAACAACAAAAGGTAACGGCTCAAATATGGAACATATGGCCAACCACACCAAATCACCAATGCCAATTTCTAAGCCCACAACAATATATATGTATAACAAATATAGCGTTCCTTTTACGCTTCTGTTCACATCAGTGCAGTCCATGATAGAGTAGTAGGATGATACAGTCCGTGTTGGATAATAATGGTGAATGTGTTCCTTTTCAGACAATAGCTTCTAGAGATAACCAGGGTGCTAATAAATTGCTTGACAAAAGCAAGAAGGAACGGCAAAAGCACAGCACACACACCACACGAGATATTACTGAACGCCCCGGCCGGCCGGTGGCGGTCCAACTCCATTTGATTCTAGCGGAGCACACGAGTGATGTCACCAATTGAAGCTTAAAGGGGTTGTCTCACTACAGGGACTGCTACTTTTTATGTTAAAGATCTTACAAAAACAAGTCACTTTGCAATATATGTCCATTAACAGTGTCCTACCTATTCCTAGATATCCCCCCTTTTATGAGCTGCATCAGCTCCTCAGGTCGCTATAGCAACAGACCTGTTTGAGCTCTCCTGATAGGCTGCCAGCGCTGGTTGCTATAGCTACAGACCTGGCTTCTATTGCAGCCTAGTAGAAGCCAGTAAACACGCCACTGAATTCAAAATGAAACCAAGAATACAGGACTGAGGTAAGATGAATCAATGTAGTGAGACAACCCCATTAAGGAGCTCCAAAATGCTAAAACTGATATGAACAGACTCTTAAAAGGTGCTGTAAATTTATTGTATATGTGTATCATAGTGTGTTCAGAGATCTTTGTGATTTGGTGTTGTTGGTAAGGTGTTCGATATTTGGATCAGGCGCTGGTGTTGTTATTTGTATTGCTTAACCAAAAAGTCTCTACTAAATCTAAATTTTTGACTGCTTCTATGAAAATGTATAAGATTCTGGAGGCAACATAACCATACTTCCTTTAGATATACCATAAATATTTGACTGTGGTGGTCCAACCATTGGGATTACCAATCATTAGGGCTACATGTTCCTCACTGTACAGTTTGGAGCGGGGATAAGAGGGAGCTACACGTGAGCACAACTAGCTTTCCAGCCTTGTATATTTTAGACATTTATTATAGCACTGCCATATTTTATAGCTCTTAAATGTCTTGTTAAGAAGTTCTTGTAAAGAAGAGCCACCTAAAAGATTGATGCTTCCTTGTAGACACCTAGTTCAGAAGTTGTAGGACAGGACAGTGCATTATATATAGCAAGTAACGTGATAATGAACAAGTCACAATGTTATGTGATTCCCTCTTACTGGTCCTCTAGAAGAAAAGAGGATGCATCCATGGGGCCCTTTTCTCAAACAATAATAAGGTCTGGCCATCAAAAAGTCATGGGCATGAGGCTTATTAGAAGACAACTCAATGTGCTGATCATTTGCTGCTCATGTTTGTAATTTTTGGGTCATCTGATAAATATACTTTTTGTGATGAGGCCGGTTGGTACAAAAACAAAGTATACAGTACACTTATTGTGCATAACTATAAGATGTAACTTCAAGATCATGATTGACAGAGGTGTACCATAGCAGAGAAGGACCCATTATGATGTCAGGTTTGGTCACCCAGGGCAGAAAGGCCTGGTGTTGGTTTACTCCTCCACCAACTTTGCATGACTCCTTTTTGGCAAGGAGAGAAGAGACCCAATGGCAAAAGGGATGGGGCTGTAACAGGCCTTCTCTCTCTAAGAGCCGTTATGATCGGTATGTCCTTGATGGTTGACCCAATGCAGCTTAGTCCAAAATTGTTGATTTTCAGCAGATGAAGGTCACTGGTTGGAATAATTTAGGTTCAAACCTAGAGTAAAGGTAAAAAGGAACGGATGTCCATCAAAGTTCTAGAACACAGTGATAGTGTCATTCTATGATTCCATACATGACAGCCAAAAGCCCCCCAAAAACTGCGTCCTGGTAGAGGTTCTATCAATTCCAGAGTGCGACCCATTAACAACTGACCTAGTGGCTTACATAACTAGCAAGTCATCTGTTCTAAAAAAGTAGGAAGGGGCAAGTGGATGAAGAGATGGAGTCTGCTAGAAAATCCTGTGAGTAGATCTATGGGCAACAGTGGAGCCGTGAGCATGGGACAAAATGGAGTCTTCCTCCTTGCCAGAGAGTTCTTTGAGTAGATCTATGGGTAACAGTGGACACCTCCAGAGAGGACTGTAAAAGAAGAAGCAGAACCCACAAGTAATAGCAGGGCTTCAAAAGCCTGTGTGGTTGTTGTTATCACGTGAGCTATTGAGTGAGTTGTTTCCTTAAATATGCTGCAGTTTTAGTAAAGAAAATTAAGGAGGGACTAGCTCATGGTGTGAAAGTAGGGACTGTGTGTATTAAGAGCCCTTGGCACAGAAGTCCAGACACAAAGTATTATTTGGTAGAACCACATAAGAACTATTGCAACTTTGACTTCCACCTCCCAGTTAGACCCTCCATACTTGTTGAACTTACATAGATGTTCTCTGTAACCACCAAGCCTGAAGTACCTCTGGGAAAGAAAGTGATCTTGAGTTCAGCATTGCAACAGTGTAAGCTTGCACTTCTTGCTGTGCCATCTTCTCCAACAAGGTGGTCACCAGTGTGTCCCTTACCGTACTATTCGGATTACTACCGCCTACACCTGTGCTTAACGTCCCCATACCAGTCTGAAGGAAAAGTAATTTAAAGCTCAGCTCATCCAACCATCAAGATAATGAAACTCCATGCAGCTATATACACATTCAATCCAGGATGCATGGACAAGACCCAGGGACTGAGGACAAAAACTAGAACATAGTTCTCCAGCAGCCACTGAAAAGGAAAAAATATATAAAAGCATTGTGCCTCATTTATGAAAACTGTAAGTATAGGGCTGTCTTTGTTGCTCATAGCAATCAGTCAGTAAAATAAATGAAAGCGGAGCTCTGATTGCTTGCTATGGGCAACAAAAACAGTCTTACTGCTAGAAAGTTTTCATACATAAGGCCTTTATTCCCAACTATTTAAAAATTGTACAAGGCCTTTCCCCAGGGAAATGCGTTGTTTGGGCCTCAGGGACATGGCCCCCTGACTATACTAACTATCTGGGTATGATGATTGATTCCCACTCTATAGAGAGGAATAGGGAGATCCTCCATAGGGTAGGGCCGCCCTTCTCAGGGTGACTATTGCGCAAGTTAGGTAGGATGAATTAATGAGTATTTTTCCTGGAGAACTGCAACAATATACCTCCTTTTCATTAACTCAGCTAACTAACTCACTTTTTCCTGCTACTAATATCCTTGATGAATTTTTACTTTGGAATATGGAATCTGCCACAGCAAGAGACAATTTATCTAGGTTACGTTAGAAGTCGAAATGTAGCCTAGTCTAAAACAGATAGTATTGGTTATGATGGTCACTCGTAAAAAAAAACAAATGGGAATGTTTAGAGCTAGTGCTCTTGGTCTGAGCGCTCATTCATGTCTTTAAAGCCAGGACCCGCCAAACAGGCCTGAGGCCACGATATCCAAGAATCATTCAGTAACTGCATGATCCTCCTCTGTACTTTGTGTGCCCTTAGAGCTTGACCAAATGTAGCCCAGTGCCAAAATTGATAGCATTGGTTAGATGATGGTCACTCGTAAAGAAGTTTGAGATGGTTTAGTACTAGTGCTCTTGGCCTGAGCCCTCATTCATGTCCTTAAAACTGGGACCAGCCACAGGCATAGCCTCCATCCACGGCTATACGTAGCTGCATACCTGTCCCTGTACTGTGCATGCCTCCTGATGTTTTGAACCAAATGTAACCTAGTGCCAAAATTGATAGCATTGGTCAGATGATGGTTACTCGTAAAGAAGATAGGGAGGTTTAGTGCTAGTGCTCTTGGTCTGAGCCTCTTTAATGTCCTAAACTGGACCACAAGCAACCGAGCCCTCTAGCAGGTTAACGGTAGCTGCATGACCTTGCCTGTACTGTTTATTCCCCTAAGATATGACCAAGTTTAACCTAGTGCCAAAATTGATAGCACTGTGTCAATGATGTTACTCGTAAAGAAATAGGAGAGTCATGCTAGCACTCTGGTCTGAGCCCTCTTTAATGTCCTTAAAAGAAGATTAGGAGGGTTTAGTGGTGTGCTATCACTCTTGGCTTAAGCCCTCTTTCATGTCCTTAAAACTGGGACCAGCCAAGCAGGCCTGAGGCCACTCTATCCAAAGCTTATACGGTAGCTGCATGACCTGCCTCTGTACTGTGCGTGCCCCTGATGTTTGACCAAATGTAACCTAGTACCAAAATTGATAGCATTGGTCAGATGATGGTTACTCGTAAAGAAGATAGGGAGGTTCAGTGCTAGCACTCTTGGCCTGAGCCCTCTTTAATGTCCTTAAAAGAAGATTGGGATGGTTTAGTGGTGTGTTAGCACTCTTGGCCTGAGCCCTCCTTAATGTCCTTAAAAGAAGATTGGGATGGTTTAGTGGTATGTTAGCGCTCTTGGCCTGAGCCCTCTTTCATGTCCTTAAAACTGGGACCAGCCAAGCAGGCCTGAGGCCACTCTGTCCAAGGCTCATACGGTAGCTGCATGACCTGCCTCTGTACTGTTTGTGCCCCTGATGTTTGACCAAATTTAACCTAGTGCCAAAATTGATAGCAATGGTCAGATGATGGTTACTCGTAAAGAAGATAGGGAGGTTCAGTGCTAGCACTCTTGGTCTGAGCCCTCTTTAATGTCCTTAAAACTGGGACCAGCCAAGCAGGTCTGAGGCCACTCTGTCCAAGGCTCATACGGTAGCTGCATGACCTGTCTCTGTACTGTGTGTGCCCTTGATGTTTGACCAAATGCAACCTAGTGCCAAAATTTATGGCATGGGCCAGATGATGGTTACTCGTAAGAAGATTGGAAGGTTTATGTTAGCACTTTTGGCCTACCCCTCTTTCATTCCTTAAAACGGGACCAGCCAAGAGGCCAGGCCATCTACCAAAGTTTTAAAAACGGTAGCTGCATGACCCCCTCTGTACTGTTTTGTCCCCCCGAGTTTGACCAAATTTAACCTAGTGCCAAAATTGATAGAAAGGGTCAGATGAGGGGATTCTAAAAAGATAGGGGTTCATGCACACTTTTGGTCTGAGCCCTCTTTAATGCCCTTAAAAAAGTTGGGGGTTTTTATGGTGTGTTAGCCCCTTTTGGGCGGCCCTCTTCAATGTCCTTAAAAGAAGTTAGGGGGGTTTTTAGTGGGGTGCATCACTTTTTGGTTTAAACCCTCTTTCATGTCCTTAAAACTGGACCAGCAAGCGGGCCTGAGGCCTCTATCCAAAGCTCATACGGTAGCTGCGGCCTGCCCTGTATTTTGGGGGGCTCCGATGTTTGCCAAAAATTAACCTAGTCCCAAAAATTTGAAGCATTGGCCAAGAGGGTTACCTAAAAAATTTTGGGAAAGGTTTAGCAGACTTTTGGGCCTAGCCCTTTAAGCCCTTTAAAAAGAAGATGGGGAGGTTTAGTGCTATCACTCTTGGCCTGGCCCTCCTTAATGTCCTTAAAAGAAGATTGGGATGGTTTAGTGGTAGGGTTACGCTCTTTGGCCTACCCTCTTTCATGTCCTTAAAACGGGGACCACCCAAGCAGTCTACCCCACTCTGTCCAAGGTCATAGGGTACGCATGACCTGTCTCTGTACGGTGTCCCCTTGATTTGACCAAATGCAACCTGTCCAAAAAATTTAGGGCAGGGGGCCGATAGGGCTGCTCAAAAAAGGGGGGAAGTTTAGGGCTCTAGTAGCCAGTGGTGTAACAATGTAGGGTGCAGAAGTAAGCAAACGGCCCCTCTGTCTCATAAGAAAATACTAGTAGAAGTGGCTAATGATACATTGGAGACCCTGCTACAGATTTTCCATGGGGGCCCAGGAACTTGAGTTACGCCGGTGCCTGGAGCTCGTGATATTCCATGCAATCTTATAAACACAGTTTGTGAATTAGCTTGTAGCGGCGATCTATATTGATGTTTCTGAGCAGTTTGTCATCTGTCCCTGTTTTGCCGCGGCGCTGGCACATTGATGTATTTTGCTTTGTAAGGACCTGCTGAGGATCAGGCCTTCAGTTCTGGATCTGACAATGATCTGGCTCAGCGCCAGGCGCTTTTTAAACTTTGTAGCTGGAAAGCTGATGTGAAGCTTGATAACGGAGCTGGAGAGATGGGTCCTCGCGGCTCGTGGAATATTTGATCTCTGTAAATTGTATTTTCTCTGCTCAGATATTCAAAGGAGAACAAGACTTTGTCCCGTGTCATTGGAATAGCCTGCAATCTGATCGGGAGCCGGTGCGGTTAGCTTGCTTTTTCTTTATCTTCTCCGTGTTTACAGTTCTTTTATTTAACCCGTCTTGGCAGCGCCGCTTTGTGTCTGTATCGTCTGACTTCCCTCAATCATTTTGCATATGTTACTGTGAAAACGAGACACTGGTTTTTGCAAAGGAGAACGCTAATGAAGAAAGTACAAAAAAAAAAAGGTTCCATGATTTGTATATACACTTTAAAATTATCCCTGGTCCTTATTTCCGCCCGGTCTCTCGTCATTCGGGAAGGACACAGCGCTCCCTGCGGAGTCTGTAGGTTTCTAAGATTTCACCATGTCACAAGCTCTTCTGCCCAAGCCTCAGATGAGGGGCCTCCTGGCCAAGCGCTTGAGATTCCACATTTTTTGGAGCCTTTGCCTTTTCATTGAGCATCGTTGCACTGTACAAGTTTGGTGTGGCTGAACCAAGGAACAGGGCCTATGCCAATTTTTACAAGAACTACGATGCTGTGAAGGAGTTTGTGGCCATGAGGGATGCAGGAGTCTTCCAGGGTGTGTGGTCCAAAGGCGAATGAGACCAAACCTGAGGAAAATCCATAACCCCCGTAAGGATTTTCCCTCCGTGTGGATTCTGTGCTGGATATACTTGATGGAATCTGATTCTACCAGTGAAGATGAATGTCGCTGGACTGGTTTTTACAATTCTCTGTAAATGTACTTAAATATATCACTTAAACCTGAAAAAAAAAAATATCCCTGGTGGGCCTCAGTGGAATTAGCAGTAGCCAACATTATAACATAAGTTTTTAGGAGATTTCACATAGGTATGCTATTGTTACTATACTTATTATATTTATGATCAATGGGGTCCAAATTCAGAAGACTGGCTTTGTCACTGCAATTCTCAAGATGGTGCCACTCTTGACCATGTGGTGGTATCTAGTACTCAATTCAAGCCCAATTCATTTAAATGAAGCTGCATTAGCTAAAGCTCCCTGGAGTGAAGGTGTAGCAGACTCTTCTGTTTGCTGATGTTTTTTAATGGGTTATCCTCATGCACATAACCTGCGTCTTGAGAACAGGTTTCCAGACTTCTTTGTGCAGAATGGAGAGGTGGCCAGCAGGCGCTGCACTCTCCATCCTGTTGTATGATAGTTCCAGGTACAGCCAAGGAATGATAGAGTGCCTCATTAAAAGGGTTGTCTCACTACAAAGAGTAGCTTTTAACATGTAGGGAACACTAAATGAAGACGTTTTCCAAATATATTGCGTTGTTCATTTTTTTTTGTTTAGGAGCTACAAGTGATTTTATCACCTTCTATGCTCTCTCTGGTTCCCCAAGTGACCGACCTGTGTACTCCTTCCACCCTGCTGTTTGTTCTATATGATAGCAGGGAGTGATGTCATCACAAAGGTCGCAGCAGCACAGAACTCTGGACTGTGAGAGCGTGTTTGTTATCTGGTCTTTCAGACAAAATACAGTAATTTCTGCTGTTTACTTTATCTCAGAAACTTCCCTGTTCCTGACAGCATGAGATTTATCTAATTAGAAGAAGTCTGAATACACAAAGCTCATATGCTTATTACAGACAGCTTGACCAGGAAGTGACAGAGCAAAGCAGCATTATTTAATTCATGCATCCTATGAAACTTTGTGATGAGACAACCCCTTTAACTATGTCAGAGTTCCTCTATTGAGTGCTCCATTAATATTTGCCAGAGGCTTCCATTACTGTGTGCCTCCAGTTATATAACAGCTTTCCATAAACATACAAGACCTGGGCCATATTACAGACAAATGCTTCATAAATCACTAAAAGAATAAATTTTTTTCAGAAAAGTCCCGGGTTCTGCATCATTGAAATCTCAGGTTACAGCTGCCCATAAAAGTCTATGGAGTGGAGAGGGGCAGGAAGTGAAATCAGGAGAGACACACACACACACACACACAACACACTGAAAGCAATAGCATCAGACGTACACAAACACAACTAACATCACTAGATAGCAGTAAGGAGCAGTGTAGCTGTGAGACCAGAGGAGACGAGGATACTGCTTCACTAAGAGCTCAGGTCATAACAGCCTATGGAGGGGAGACGGGTAGAAAAGGAAAGTGAAAGCAGAAGACACACGTGCAACTAACATCATGGAGAACATGAGACAGCAGTAGTGAGCAGTGTAGCTGTGAGACCAGAAGAGACAAGGATTCTGCTTCACCGGAAGCTCAGATCACAACTACCTACAAAAAGTATGTGAAAAAGAGAGAGACAAGCAGGAGGACATTAGGCAGCAATAAGTAGCATTGTAGCTGTAAATCCAGCACTGAGGTAAGACACTCAGTATATAGCCATCACCATGTATATGTGTTTTCCTGCTTCCCCTCTGCCCCCCTCCATAACATGAGCTCTCATTGAAGTTAAAGGGGTTCTCTCACTACATTGATTCATCCTGTTTTCTAGATTTCATTTTTGAATTCTGGGACGTGTTTACTGGCTTTACTGGCTTCTACTGACCTGTAATAACGAGCTGCTAAGGACACCAGATCTGTAGCTGTAGCACCCAGCACTGGCAGCCTATCAGGAGAGATGGAACAGGTCTGTAGCTATAGCAACCAGCACTGGCAGCCTATCAGGAGATATGGAACAGGTCTGTAGCTATAGCAACCAGTGCTGGCAGCCTATCAGGAGAGATTGAACAGGTCTGTAGCTATAGCGACCTGAGGAACTGATGCAGCCCATACAAGAGGGGATATCTAGGAATAGGTAGGACACTGTTAATGGACATATATTGCAAAGTGACTTGTTTTTGCAAGATCTTTAACCTAAAAATCATTCCTTGTAGTGAGACAACCCCTTTAAGGTCCTAGGAGTCAAATTCTCTTAATGATTTATGACTAAGTGCACAAAAGAAAGCAGAAGGAGGTTAGAAAGGGAGGCTGATTGGATAGAAATGAAGCATTTTTCCCTAATAAGATATATTACAACGTTCTTTTTTATTTTTTTCTTGTACTGTTGATTTAAGGAACGTTATGATATAACAAGAGATGCACTTTCCCAAAGGCAATGAAAATCTCATCAATAACAGTGTCCGCCAAACTACCCCATGAATAGTTCAAGACTGACCAACAAGCTACAACCAGTCAATAGGTCCTGGGCTTCAGGGGAAAAGCTATGGGGGGGTGCATAGGTAGCAGTTGCTACCGGGCTCTGCAGCCTGAGGGGGCCCAAAAGTCCTTCTGTCACATAAGGAGATACCAACATTTTAAGTGGCATAGAGGGCACTAGGGCTTCAAGTTACGCCTCAGCTGAGCTTAAAGTGGGGGTCAGTGGCTTATTGCTCTAATGACACAGTTTTTAGTCTAAGAGGTCTCCCCACTACAGGCAGTCCTCGGGTTACGAACAGGATAGGGACTGTAGGTTTGTTCTTAAAGGGGTTTTGCCACGATGTAATGTTGACGTGGGATCCTCCAAAATGGGTAATCACTTTTCTAAATATATGTGATTAAAAAAGGTGAAGTCTCTGAGAGCTACAGCCTTCTTTATATGCCCTTAGTTTCCTGACATTTTACATTAGAAACGACCAGGACACTGACAGAAGCTGATCTGGCCGGGCTTGCATGTTTGCACTTCTTATCTGATGACAGCAAACATGAAGGAGCTTACAAGGGACTGTGGAGAAAGATCCTGTGTCTTTTGTATAGAGTATCCACAGGTTCTAATGTAATTATTTGTGTAAACATTGTAGACGCCCCCTGGCACTGCTTGTCTCTGCTCAGACCCCCTCCCTCTCCCCCGGGACTCAGCATGCTGAGTTAATTTTGTCTCCTGATCAGATTACAGGTAAGGAACTGACTTCTTGGCAAAACCCCTTTAAGTTGAATTTGTATGTAAGTCAGAACAGTTATATTTATTAAATGTAACTCCAGCACAAAAGTTTTTATAGTTTTGGATAGTGCAGGGAAGGGTTTTTACATTTGTTTTGCTGTCTGCGCCCCTGTTAAGATTATTTCACCTCATTTTTATCTCATGTGCTACTGTGGCATGCTGGAACTTGTCGGTCCACAGCTACTATCTGCTGTGGAACATGGAACTACAAGTGTCAGCATGCCCCATAATGCCTAAATATGGCAGTAAACAGTAGGCTCTGTAAAACAGACTTATGAGAAAACCCCTTTAAAATCAGGCATCTGCAAACCCAATATGTTTTAACTCCTTGTTTGGACATCCTTGGAAACATTCAACTGTGTCTACCATCTATTGGTTCAGAAATCCAGACTATCCCTCTTGTAGAATAATCAGTTTCAAACTATTGTTAAAATTTCCCGATAATCTTTAGGTAGTCAATTTAGGGACTGTACGTGTGTTCTTAAAGGGATTTTGCCACGATGTAATGTTGACGTGGAATCCTCCAAAATAGGTATTTAATCACTTTTCTAAATGTATGTGATTAAAAAAAGGTGAAGCCTCTGAGAGCTACAGCCTGAATTACATGCCCTTAGTTTCCTGTCATTTTACATTAGACATGACCAGGACACTGACAGGAGCTGATCTGGCCGGGCTTGCATGTTTGCACTTCTTATCTGATGACGGTGAACATGAAGGAGCTTACAAGGGACTGTGGAGAAAGATCCTGTGTCTTTTGTATAGAGAATCCACTCGTTGTAATGTAATTATATGAGTAAACATTGCAGACGCTCCCTGCTTCCTGGCTCTGCTCAGCCCCCACTCCCTCTCACCCCTAAAGTCATTCATGAGGATGCCTGCTTTGTTTATCTTCTCTCCTGAGAAGATAAGAGGAAAGGAACTCACTTCTTGGCAAAACCCCTTTAAGTTGAATTTGCATGTAAGTCAGAACAGGTATATTTATTGCATGTAACTCCAGCAAAAAGGGTTTTATTTTTTCGTTTTGGATAGTGCAAGGAAGGGTTTTTACATTTGTTTTGGTGTCTGTTCCCTTGTTAAGAGGATTTCACCTCATTTTCATCTGATGTGCTGCTGTGGCGTGCTGGAACTTGTCGTTCTACAGCTACTATCTGCTGTGAAACATGGAACTACAAGTATCTGCTGTGGAACATGGAACTACAAGTGCCAGCATGCCCCATAAGTCTCCATTTGTAAGTAGGGGACAGTTGTAAGTCGGAACGGTGTAAGTCGGGGACTGCCTGTATTTGTGAAATTCGGGGGTTTTGCAGCTATGGTGTAGAGTCTACCTGCACGATTGAGGTGCTTTATGGTTACAATTCTTCTAGTCACCAGCTCTGAAGACTAAATGCAGCATGAATATACTAGAATATAATGGATAATGCTCCCTTGTAGGGCATCAGACTCTGATTAAACCTGCTAATGCCTTCCCGTAAACAATACCCGGCTGGTTCTGCCAATAAACCTGGCTCATAAGCATCGAGCAGAGATTGAAAACACCTGCTTTAGATTGCACATGGCATCTCTGATGGAAATCGCGGCTGTAACTGTAGTTAAAGATGTGCCGATTATTACAGGAGCTTATGAGTTATAAGACAGGTTACTCATTGCAGCATCAGCCATTAAGCACAATGACATGTCTTCAGGGCGCATTCCTTCAAACGTGTGTCATGACCTATAAGCGAAAGATGGAGTCAAAGTTTTATCTTTTAAGTGGGGAGATACTTCATGTCACTTTAGATTGTAAATGACTGCACGCATGAATATGTATGACATTGTGTAGGTTGTATTCGAGAAATAGACCTGCTGCGCTCAGCCAAACGCGTTTTACTGACTAGGTAAGATTGTTGAGTGGAAGGGTGGGGGTGCAATTATTTTGGATTATTTTAACACAATTACTGTCGCGTTCTGATTACAATCACTTCATAGTAATAGAGTTCTAATATGTTTAGAAGCAGTGCTTGTCTAGTGTAGGATAGACGTTCCTGCGGGGTGGCTAAATGAGTTTTTCTAAATGCTGAAAGCATTAATGCTGTACATTGTTTATCAACTTGTATACAAGCAATTACTTATTATAGTATAAAGGGCTTGTAGAAATATATTTTTATAGAAACAGCGCCACCTTCGTGGTATTGCAGCTCATCACCATTCAATTAAATAGCAGATACTGTGTATCCTATGGACAAGAGTGGTGGCATTTCTCATCTTCTAATCATATAGAACCCCTTTAGTAACATGATTTAACCCCTTACCGACATATGATGTACAATTACATCATATTAAAGGGGTTTTGCCATGAAGTGAGTTCCTTACCTCCTTATCAGCTCACGGGAGAATATAAACAAATCATGCTGAGTCATGAACGGCTGTTTAGAAGCAGTGCTTGTCTAGTGTAGGATAGACGTTCCTGCGGGGTGGCTAAATTATTTTTTCTAAATGCTGAAAGCATTAGTGCTGTACATTGTTTATCAACTTGTATACAGGCAATTACTTATTATAGTATAAAGGGCTTGTAGAAATATATTTTTATAGAAACAGCGCCACCTTTGTGGTATTGCAGCTCATCACCATTCAATTAAATAGCAGATACTGTGTATCCTATCTAATCATATAGAACCCCTTTAGTAACATGATTTAACCCCTTACCGACCTATGACGTACAATTACATCAAATTAAAGGGGGTTTGACATGAAGTGAGTTCCTTACCTCCTTTTCAGCTCACGGGAGGATCTAATCAAATCATGCTGAGGCATGAACGGCTGCAGGGGTGAGAGGGTGAGCAGAAAGTGAGGAAGAAGGGAGCCTCTCAAAAGTTTACTCAAATAATAACATCACAACAGTGGATTCTCTATACAGCAGACAGACTCATATACTGCACTTTATCCCCAGCCCCTTGAAAGCTCCTTCATGTTCCCTGTAATCAGATAAGAAGTGCAAACACGCAAGCGGTCGTGTCTAATGTAAACTTTCAAGTAACTAAGGGGGACTGAAAAATTATGTAGCACTCACAGGCTTCACTTTTTGTAATCACATATATTTAGAAAAGTGATTAAATACCCATTTTGGAGGATCCCACGTCAACATTACATCGTTGCAAAACCCCTTTAAGGGGGTATGGCGTGTGTGCACCCCACTGTTAAGATCAGGTTCTGCCTCTAACTATTAGCTTTTACCTGCGAACTGAGTCTAATTCATATGCGGCAGGTAACAGGTGCAAGTTACAGGTAGGACCTGATCTTAACAGCCGGGATGGGACATAGCTCCGATCCCAGCATTTTAACTCCTAAGATGGTACAGTAAAAGCAATTGCAGCATATAAGGGACTAAGGAACAATGCTGTGCCCTGTTCTAATGACTGATCAACTCCCCCGTGATGAGATGTCAGGGTGCCAACCAATTTTGCATTTACTTGGTTGCCTAAAGAAGGCTTTCATGACTAATTCTTCCTATTAACTACTTCTATTACATCATGCCTAGTGGAAAAGCCATTTTTGCACACTGTTCTGCAATATATTATTATTGCAGAACAGTGTACAAGCAATCATAGCCCTAGTGGCCATGTACCCTAGGAGGATTAATAGTAAAAAAAAGAAATTGGGGGGAAATGAAAAAATATTTAAACTTTAACATGGCCCCTGTTTTCCTTTTTTACTAATCATAAAATAAAGAAAATCAAAGATGTTACACAGAATTGTTATCACCACATCTGCAATAAAAAAAACAATCTATTAAAACATATTATTTATTGCTTATGGTTACAAAAAATTTCCAATGCCAAAATTGCATTTTTTTGGTCATTTCATGTCCCCAAAAAAGTCTCATGGATCCTAAAATAATACCAAGAAAAGCTGCACTTCAACCAACAACAAAAAATAAGCCTTCACTCTGCACTATAGATAGAAACATAAAAATAAACTTATTGGTCATAGAAAATGGCGCTGCAACACGAATGTAAAAAAAAAATAAAAATCAGCAACACGTAACAAAAGCTCAAAAAAGTTGACATCACTGGAATTGTATCGACCTGCAGCATAAATACCCTATCATAAAAACCGAACAGTAAACTCCATAAAAACAAAACCCCCGTAAAAATGGCGCAAGTGGGGGATGTTTTTTTTACATGTAACCCCACAAAGAATTTTTTAAATTTTTTTTTTGGTTTCCTTGTATATCACGCCACTGGTGCCATTGAAAAGTCTCTCAAACAATAAGCAACAAACAACATCCATGTAGATGGGAAACATGAAAAAGTCCAAGCTCGATGTGAGCAAAAGTCGCTGTGGGTTTCTAATAGAAAAGGAGAGGCACGATTAGGAAATTAATTTAGGGCATGCCTACACAAGACAGACCGGTCTTAAAGGGAAACCACCTAAAAGAGAGGCCACCATGGTTTGGTATCTGAATTTTTTGGCAGATACCTTATGGCGTTAACCTCTTAACATCTGTGTGTGGTTATATTATGCATGAATATTGCACATTACTCTGGAGTGCCGGGATATCGTGGAGTTTCAGAATCAACGTGCATGTTGGGTCGTAAGGGTGTTTTGTATATAATCGGTAGTAGTAGTATTATTTCACAACTGCACCATAGACTACCTACAAACGGAAGATCCTTTGACTCCCTTAAAGGGGTTGTCTCACTACATTGATTCGTCCTGTTTTCTTGGTTCCATTTTGAATTCAGGGGCGTGTTTACTGGCTTCTGCTAGACTGCAGTAGAAGCCAGGTCTGTAGCTATAGCGACCAGCGCTGGCAGCCTATCAGGAGAAATTGAACAAGTCTGTAGCTATAGCAACCAGTGCTGGCAGCCTATCAGGTGAGATTGAACAGGTCTGTAGCTATAGCGACCTGAGGAGCTGATGCAGTCCATACAAGAGGGGATATCTAGGAATAGGTAGGGCACTGTTAATGGACACATATTGCAAAGTGACTTGTTTTTGCAAGATCTTTGACATAAAAAGCAGCGATCCTTGTAGTGAAACAACCCTTTTAAGTCAAACAAATAATATCAATGGCAGGTAGTTATTCTAAATAGTAGCAAAATTTATTAAAAGTCTTTGACATACAAAACTTCAAACTCATGCGTGTTTGTTACTTGCAATTTCCTTATGGTACAAGTCCGTAGTGGTCGGTAGCTGTATTTTGGGATCGTTCCTCATGCAACCGCATAGCCTGGCCTCTCCATCTTGGAGCACACGTAATAGACAGGCGGGTGTAGTGCAGAGCCTGTTAAGGATGAGGATGGTGATGACGATGATGATGGTGAAGATGAAGACTATGATGGTTTATAGTGATCATGATGCTAATGACAAACATGATGATAATAATAATGTTGACGATGATGGTGACAACAATGATGATCATGTAGTGATGATAATGGTGGTGATAGTGCGGATGATTGTAATCATTATGGTGTTTGCAATGATTATGATCATGATGATAGTAATAAGTACGTTGATATTGGTGATGGTCCTAATGGATATAATAGGGGTGGTATTGATGATGATGATGATGATAATTATAATAATTACATACATGATAGCGATGATGATCATATTGATGATAATTGTTGATCGTGGTGGTGATAATAATTATGATGCTCATAATGATTACAATAGTGGTGGTAGTAGTGATGATGATGGTGCTCATGATCACAATGATGATGGTGGTGTTAATGATTTATGATGGTGATGATAATAGTTATAGGGTGATGTTCATATTAATGATAATGGTGGTAGCGATGATGATGATGATGATAATTATGAGGATGATATTGGTGATGGTCAGAATGGATATAATAGGGGTGGTATTGATGATGATGATAGTTATAATTACATACATGATAGCGATGATGATCATATTGATGATAATAGTGGTAGTAGCAATGAAAATGATGACAGTGCTGATGATCATAATGATGAGACTTGTTGATCGTTGTGGTGATAATAATTATGATGCTCCCAATGATTACAATGGTGGTGGTATTAGTGATGATGATGATTTATGATGGTGATGATAATAATTATGATGATGGGGTGATGTTCATATTAATGATGATGGTGATAGCGATGATGGTGATGATTATGATGATGATATTGGGGATGATCATATAATGTTGGTGGTAGGGATGGTGATGGTGCTAATGTTGTTGGTGATGTTGATTATGATGATGTTGTTGATGATGGTGGTGTTAATGATGTTGATAATGATGATGATGGTGATGATGATAATAGTGGTTTTGATCATGATGATGATGGTGGTGTTGATAATGTTGGTGATTTTGATGATGATGATGTTGAAAATGATGATGGTGATGCTGTTGATTATGATGATAGTGGTTTAGATCATGATGATGATGTTGATAATGATGATGATGGTGATGATGATGCTGTTATGATAGTGGTTTTGATCATGATGATGATGTTAATAGTGATGATGATTGTGATGATGATGCTGTTGATTATGATGATGAGGTTGTTGATTATGATGATAGTGGTTTTGATGGTGATGATAATGGTGTTGGTGATGTTGATTATGATGATGATGTTGTTGATGATGGTGGTGTTAATGATGTTGATAATGATGATGATGGTGATGATGCTGCTGTTGATTATGATGATAGTGGTTTTGATGGTGATGATAATGTTGTTGGTGATGTTGATTATGATGATGATGTTGTTGATGATGGTGGTGTTAATGATGTTGATAATGATGATGATGGTGATGATGCTGCTGTTGATTATGATGATAGTGGTTTTGATCATGATGATGATGGTGGTGTTGATAATGACCATGATGGTGTTGATAATGATGTGAATGATGATAACTTCCCTTTCCCTCTCCTGCTCAGGCCTCCTGTCACATATAACAGTACAATCCGCCCTTTCCCACCTCCTTTGATAATGTTCCTTGTGCTCCCAGCCCGTCATGTTCTTACAATTTAGCAGTGAAATATAACACATGCAGCTCCTTTCGATTAATACGCTCTTTAGCTACATTTTTTTCATAAACCTTATCTCAAAGACCATTTCTGGTTGCCATGGTAGTTTTACTTCACATATCTTAAAGAAATGCAAAAAATATTATTACATTTTACCATTCTGGAAAATGAATAAAAGTTCCCAGAGCAGATTTTATGGCTTTAGACATCGTTTCTTTGTAGAAGAAATATTATTCTTGCACACAAAAGGGGCAATTAGATGATAGCTGCAGAGCGTTAGGATCACACGTCTAGAGATGACTGTGAAGAGTGGAGGGTGACATGGGCTGAGCAGAAAGTGGTCTTTCCCTACATATGAGACAGCTGTTGGCCTAACACTCAACAGTCTCTCCCGATCCTCCCACACACATGCACATTTGGTACGGCTGAGCATGCTGATATTTTGCATGGGAAGAGGAGAGATAAGCCATTGCCAGACTCCTTTGATGGTGACTTATCTCCTTAGAATGGAAGTCTAAGTTGTTGAATTGAAGCTGCCCAATTTTTATTTCAGCATTGGTCGAGGAAGAGATGCAAGACCACCGTATACATATAATGATTGTCCGGTCCCCCATCTCTGGCTGGTTTATGTATGGCCAGCTTAACGTATGCTATAGGATCATCTCTTATTTTTGGATGAGTCTCCAGAAAATATACATTTCATAGAGTGTTTGACCTGAAGTTATCAATTGTAGCTTGCGGGGGAACTTAGCAAGTACTAAACTTTCCTGAAGCATTACATTACATATGTCGAACTTAAGGTCCATGCGCTGAATCGGCCCTGCCATGTCATTTGGTGTGACCCACAAGAGCATAGACTCAGTAAGTATAGAGGGACAAGGTCTGGATGCATAAGGGTCGGCTCGCCACGTACCTCCAAGGTTGCCGCCAACGCTTGGCAGGGGCGGTGCCACCAGAACAGAAAATGGGCAGCATCTTGTATTCGGAGCTTGGGCGTGCCTCTCCATATTGCTCTATTCAGCAACTTACAGGCAGTGGCATAGGTCTGATAGCCCCAACTGGACTTCCTTACGACCTTTCTAGACATTCCAATGGCCCTTTAAAGGGAAACCATTATGTTGATGTGGCCTTTGATAAAAAATGTGTTGGACCCCCCTGAATTACATGATGCTCTTGAGATAAAAATTCACTGCCAAAAATTCAAGAAACCTATCTAAAATATAACTTTTACTTTTAACGTTCTTAAAAAGAAGACCGAGACAAAACTTTTTTGTAGTGATTAAAGCTATTAAAAAGATGATCGGTGGATATAGGTGCAATGGTAATACAACTCAATATCTCTGTATATGATAGCTAAAGATTCATAGGGTTATAATTTTATACAAGGGCAAAACAAATAATGCATTGTGTTAACAGGCCTCTCACTATAAACTGACTCTATTCCTTAAAGGACAGAACAATCGACCCGAAAAGGACGGCCCCACCTATCGGTGGTACACACTGTAAGACCCTAAATTACGCCCTATAGTCTTATAGCCAAAAAAATACCAAATGCAAGCAAAGATAGGATCTTTGCCCTTTTAGATAATGCAAACATTTACTGACAACTGGCATAAAGAGTATTCATATCAGATTAACCTGCAATGCCATAAATGTCAGATTGATGGAGATGGAACCGCTGTCATTACCACTAATACCGACAAGACGGGTGCTCAGCTCCCTATTTCAAGAGGATTTTTTTGCATACGTTATTATTCTCTAGCAAAATCCATGTGACATACGGATACAGTTAAATAATCATTAATATCTTATTGAAAATAGCCATCAGGATAGGCTCCACCCAGATATGACTTGTGGTCATAGGGCTGATCTGGGAAATAGTGGGGGAAAGTATATTGATCCATCTTCCCCTCTTCTCCGCCGAATCTTTGCAAGAAGAGGAGGCAGATAGAAGACAAAAGCGTATTACTTGGTATTATTATTATTATTATTATTATTATTTATTTTTGAGCGCCCTTGGTTCCAGGGCGCTGTACATTCAGGTTTCATACATAACATAGGTCAAACAAGTACAAAGGTGACAAATTACTAACTAACAACAGGTACAGAAGGAGTGAGATCCCTGCCCGCAAGGGCTTACACTCTAAAAGGAAGGTGGGAGAGACAGAAGGTGAGGGGCAGACATGGTTGTGGATAGTGTAGTGACAGCAGGGTTATTGTTGGTTGTAGGCAATCCTGATGAGATGGGTTTTTCAGGTTGCTTTGAAGGTGGTGAAAGTGGAGGAGAGTCTGATGTGTTGGGGCAGTGAGTTCCAGAGTCTGGGAGAAGCACGGGAGAAGTCTTTGGAGACGGTTGTGTGAGGAGCTGATAAGGGGAGAGCAGAGAAGAAGGTCCTGTGAGGAGCGGAGGTTGCGTGACGGGAGGTATCTGGAGATTAGAGCAGAGATGTATGGAGGGGAGAGGTTATGGAGAGCCTTGTAGTTCAAGGTTGCTAAACTTGAACTGGAGACGCGGGGCAATGGGCAGCCAGTGAAGGGAGGGGCAGAGGGGAGCGGCAGAGGAGTATCGAGGAGAGAGGTGAATCAGACGGGCAGCAGAGTTAAGGATGGATTGGAGGGGAGCGAGGGTGCTAGACGGGAGGCCACAGAGAAGGATGTTGCAATAGTCTAGGCGGGAGATGACGAGGGCATGGACCAGCATTTTTGTGCTTTCGAAGTTAAGGAATGAACGGATACGGGAGATATTTTCAGGTGGAGGTGACAGGCAGAGGTGAGGATTTGGATGTGCGGTTTGAAGGACAGATTGGAGTCAAAGGTTATCCCAAGGCAGCGGACTTGTAGAGCTGGTATCAGACTACACAGGCTTTGTTTGTAGTTTGCAACCCTGGTGACACATAGGAGCTGTATGCACAAAACGGCTGGAGATTTTGCAGACTATTTGCAAACTAGCTTTATTTTATTCTGATTTTCGATCCATTCCAGTAATATATATATAATTTTTTTTTTGCTAAAGTAATGTCGCATGGATTTATAATGTATATGCCCTATAGCCCTCGGTTTGTGCTGAGATGCATTCTTCTCTTCCCCGCAAATGTTATGTTCATGTTTAAATCAACGGGTTGCAAAATCTCAGTGTGAGCCTGAAATGAACATTACACATATAATAAGTGAGTCACGGTTTGGCAGGGAGCACGCTCGTATGCCTTTTCTGGTCTGCTCATCAATTCACAGAAACCGCAGTGTGCTCGGGGTAGACGTTTCACACAAGTTTACCATTCTGAATTTGCTACCACAGACAATAAAGGAAGCAATGAGGAAAAGGCACAGAGCCTGTATGGGAGCTGTATGGGCGCAGCGCGGCCCGGGCCCTGTGTGATGCCGCATGGATGGAGATATGCTACAGATGCAATGTTTCCTTATAGCTCCAACCATACCGATCGAATGGAGTGGGCACAATGTTATGCAGAAAAGACCTCGCTGTGCCCTATTCCACTTCTGCACTAAGCAGAGTCATAATCCGGCCGGGTGCATGAGCCCTAAGGCTCTACAAAGCAATGTGAAACTGGCGTCCAAAATTCAACAGCATTTTCACATCTCTGGACCGTGCCGCACCATCGTTGTTTTGCACGTTTTTTGCACAAAAAAACAAGGTTGGATTTTGGATTGCTGGTGGCCCAGTACATTGGGGCTACAGGAATCTGTTGGCAGTCCGGTAGAATTTACAACATGTTTTATATTCCACCGGACGGTTTTGGGCTTAGGAAGCCCTCAGTAAAAAATCTGTGCTGTGTAGACTACAGCACGGATTTCCTATTGAGGACTACACAGCACTGGGAACGGTCGGATTTTCGGCGGATTCTAAATACAGAATCCAGTGCTGTGTAGACATAGCCTAAGGGGATGTTCACACGGCGTCTTGTGGCACATACCTGTGTGCACCGCAAGACGCCTTGGGCGACATGTATGTACAGGGCTGCGCCAGTATTCTGTGTGATTTCAGCCCAAAAACTGGCACAACCCTGTGCGCTCGACATATGAGCAGGTGCACTCCAAAATTAGTTACATTATTAAGTGCCCGCGGCACCTTGTAAGTCGCCTAAGATGAGGCGGCGTTCTAGAGGCGTGTCGCACCACAACCGTATGGTTCTACACATTTATGTCTTTAGTACGGGCGCATTACTGCTGGAGCAGGTAGAGCACTTTCAAAGTGGTTTACCTGAGCCAGAAGTGTCGTTTTTGAGCTAGAAAGCACTAAATCTATGACCCGCAGTAGAACAGGCTCATAGATTCAGGCGCATTCTACACTACTAATGCGCGCAACAATATTGTCGCCTGGGTGACAAAAATCATACCTGTCGCCCCTTGTATTTAGAAGAACGCGCTGATCAGAGTGTTCTTCTAAAGCGCACGGGGGACCGGCCCCATTCACTCTCATAATCCCTGCTGCGTATACGCCGGAAAGAAGTGACTTGTCAGTTCTTTCCCCCGACGTTCAATGCGCAGTGGGGAAGACGGCAGGTAATCTCCTCTCTCCATGAGAGCTATGATTACTGTAATTACAGGACGTATATTTGGGGCGCATTGCAGCACAGTTATGCCATGAAATACACCCTGAAATAAGCTGTGTGAACATAGCCTTAGGGACTGAACCTTCTACCTCTATTTACTAATATAAATTTTGTGATAGATGAGAACAATACATTCAATGAAATTCCGTGCAAATGGGGTAGACGTTGGGAGGGGGCATTATTTGTGTAAATTACAATTGTTTATAAAGCATATTTATTAACAGTCCCTATTTTAACAGGACAATACCAGAAACCTGGCCTTTTGGGAGCATCCCCAGCTGTTTTAGGGCATGTTCACATGCTTATTTTCAGTCGTAATTGTGCACATATTTAGCTGCATATTGTGCTTAATACGTGCCACAATAAGCCATGTGAACATAGCCTTAGAGTCACTCCTGGGCATTGCGGAAGGTATGGCTTAAAGGGGTATTATCTCATTGATCAGATTTAAACATGTAGGCAAAAGTAAATAAAGACTGTTACCAAATACTCTGCTGTTCTGATTTTGCTTCATTTCAGTTCTTAATTCCTGCTTGTTTACTCAAGTTTTTCTAGTTACTGACCCGCTCGCTGTGCTGTAGCAGCCCTGACGGGGATGGTGTCATCCCTTCCTGCTGTGTCTTGTCATCAGCACAGGAGTTTATCTTTCTGAATGACAAACTTTAACCTTTTACCTATATATCTGTATACCTATATAGAAGTAAATTCTAAATAGCATAGTCATTATTTATAGGGGTTGTCATTATATATCTCTGTATATGTACTAAAGTCTGATAGGACCATATGATAGGGGTATTCCAGCTTTAGTAATGTTTTATAATATATCTTTATATACCCTAACAGGTAATTTAGACATCTATAATTATTGATGAGGAATGCAAACAAGGCCATATACAAGAGACCCCTGTCTAGTGTTGGACTTTTGTCCTTTGGCCCAGCCGTAATAACCGTGACTCAGCTTAGTACTCTGTCCATAAAGTACGGCAGACACTGCACTTTTGGGAATGATTCTGTGCCTGAATTGTATGTTTTCTTTGTACTATTCCAGTACTTGCTGTGTGATGATTGACAGCTTCTCCACCACACCTGTCTGGTTACTTCTGCTAGCCCTAGTGCTGGGCTGCAGATAGTTTAGACTGAGTGGTGATTGATAGTTGCCTTCACCACTCATCTTCCTTCCCTGCCAGTCTGTGTTCTGTGTGGTCTGGATGTAGGAAATCCGGTACAATCACGCCCTGGAGCAAGACTTTGACATCCCATAATAAGAGCACTTGTGCTCTTGGACATCGCTTGCAATAGTCTCTTGTAGCTTGAGCTGGTTACATAGTTACATAGCTTGTAAGGCTGAAAAAAGACAGACGTCCATCAAGTTCAGCCTATTTTCCCTATAATGTTGAACCAGAGGAAGGCAAAAACCCCCATGAGGTAGAAGCCAATTGTCCTCATTTTAGGGAAAAAATTCCTTTCCGACTCCAATCTGGCATCAGTATAAATCCCTGGATCACCGACCCTTCTCCAGAATCCCGGTCACTATAACTTGTTATATTATTACATCTAGAAATGTATCCAGACCCTTCTCCAGAATCCTGGTCACTATAACTTGTTATATTATTACATCTAGAAATGTATCCAGACCCTTCTCCAGAATCCCGGTCACTATAACTTGTATTATTACATCTAGAAATGTATCCAGACCCTTGTCCAGAATCCCGGTCACTATAACTTGTATTATTACATCTAGAAATGGATCCAGACCCTTCTCCAGAATCCCGGTCACTATAACTGGTTTATATTATTACATCTAGAAATGTAATCCAGACCCTTCTCCAGAATCCCGGTCACTATAAATTGTTATATTATTACATCTAGAAATGTATCCAGACCCTTCTCCCAGAATCCCGGTCACTAAGACTGGGTATAATATTACATCTAGAAATGTATCCAGACCCTTCTCCAGAATCCCGGTCACTATAAATTGTTATATTATTACATCTAGAAATGTATCCAGACCCTTCTCCAGAATCCTGGTCACTATAACTTGTTATATTATTACATCTAGAAATGTATCCAGACCCTTCTCCAGAATCCTGGTCACTATAACATCTAGAAATGTATCCAGACCCTTCTCCAGAATCCCGGTTACTATAACTTTTTATATAATTACATCTAGAAATGAGATATGAGATAGATAGATAGCTATGAGATAGATAGATTGATTGATATGATATAGATAGATAGGAGATAGATAGATGGATAGATAGATAGATAGATAGATAGATAGATAGATAGATAGATAGATAGATAGATATGAGATAGATAGATATGAGATAGATTATTATTCATTCCTTTAATTGCTATGGGGCCATATGAAGTCTATTTAGGCCCCTGCTTGCAGCATTGCCCACAGTGACCTATACTCCATTCACACTTCTCCTATGTGAACCGTCTGTTGCTCTCTACTGCCCAATGCGCTCTGCTTCTGCATCAGTTTTATTCTTTTCCATGTGTCTTTCATGGAGGCCATCAATTGACATGGGAAGTTCATCCCTCTCCATCTTCCCCTTTTGGGACCAGTGCTCTACGATAGATACGCTATATACTATATACTCACATGCTCAATTGTCGTACATTCAGTTCTTAATTGCCCCCCTCCACCCCCCCGCTTGTGCATATTCCTGCTTTGGATCTGTGGCAGATTTTTCACTCAAACTGATTTGTTTCTTATTAAAGAATGTGAAGGTCTTAGCAGCGGAAACATCCTGTCAGTGTTTTGTTAATACCTTAAACATGTCCTTGGTGCAAAACGTTCAGCACAAAAAAACAAAATAAAATAAAAACGTGCAAGCCTGCTTTGCTGAATTAAAGCCCAATTACATATGTCATCCTTGTTGTTCAGCGGTCTCTATGTTTTTCTATTAGGTGCTGTGCGTGCCGTTATACTCGGCTTTCCTAAAGTGCTGAAAAGTAGCTTGGCCTTGTTTGCAGCAATAGCAAGTTACATTTCAGGAGTCTACAAAAGTTTAGGGCCAAATAAAGATGTTTATGTAACTATGTTTTATAAGAGAGGAGAGGTCACTGCCTCCTGGAAAATCAGAACACCCCTCTTCTGCTGCTATGATTCTTTTTTTTTTATGTTTTTTATGGAATTTGAGATAATGGTAACAATAGCAATTTAGTTCTACTCTTAAATTAAAGGGGTTTTGCCACGAAGTAAAATTGACATGGGAAGCTTACAAATTAAATAATAAACATTTTCACCATTCATTGTTATTTAAAATTCTGCACCGTTTTTATTTTAGCTGCCCTTTTAGTGATCCATCGTTTACTGCTCATCTCCAGGGGATACGACCTGGGCCGAGAGCTCCTCAGTCCTGGTCGCACATGCCCAGACATCACCTCTCCTCTCAGGCAGCTACTGAGTGTTCAAAACCAGGTGCTGTCACTCTACTCCGGTCCTCTGCACTCCTTAGTAATTAGTCAAACAGTGCAAATAAATAAAAAAGAAACCTCAATGAGGTCTGTGCATTGATAAAAAGGAAAAAAAATCCACAGGTTTGGTTCCTGCAGGGATTTGAACCTAGACCCCTTGTGTCGGGAGGTAAAAAAGCATTACCTTAAGCTACAGTGTGGGCTACTTGTACCTCTGTAAAAAAAACGACCTTTCTTAAATAGAGAGAAGAAAGGCATGGTGATGTCATCATGCTGGGTCACATGATATGAAATTCAAACAAATCACACACGCCCCCTTCTGAGCACACAGAGCTGAAGAGCTGGATGCAGGAGGTATGAGATGAGATTGTGGCAAAACCCCTTTAAGTGAGATGTGCCACCTAGACACCCATTGTCCACATGTCCTAAAGGTGCATATATATGGACATCCTCCATCAGGGGTGTGAAATTCAACTTCAGTGAGGACTAAATCAGCATTAAGTTTGCAATTGGAGGGCCTTGGAGGGTGACTAGGGTGCCTGGGTAGAGTTGCTCTTTAAGGGCGATTGGAGGGCCTTGGAGGATTACTAGGGTGCATTGGTAGTGTTGCCCTTAAAGGGTCATTGGAGAGCCTTGGAGGGTGACTAGGGTGCCTGGATAGAGTTGCTCTTCAAAGGGCACTGAAGGGCTTTGAAGGTTGACTAGAGTGCCTGAGTAGAGTTGCTCTTAAAGGGCCATTGGAGGGCCTTGGAGGGTGACTAGGGTGCCTGGGTAGGGTTTCTCTTAAAGGGCCATTGGAGTGCCTTGGAGGGTGACTAGGGTGCCTGGGTAGGGTTTCTCTTATAGGGTCATTGGAGGGCCTTGGAGGGTGACTAGGGTGCCTGGGTAGGGTTGCTCTTAAAGGGACATTGGAGGGCCTTGGAGGGTGACTAGGGTGCCTGGGTAGGGATGCTCTTAAAGGGTCATTTGAGGGCCTTGGAGGGTGCCTGGGTAAGGTTGCTCTTAAAGGGCCATTGGAGGGCCTTGGAGGGTGACTAGGGTGCCTGGGTAGGGTTGCCCTTAAAGGGCCATTGGAGGGCCTTGGAGGGTGACTAGGGTGCCTGGGTAGGGTTGCTCTTAAAGGGTCATTGGAGGGCCTTGGAGGGTGCCTGGATAGGGCTGCTCTTAAAGGGCTATTGGAGGGCCTTGGAGGGTGACTAGGGTGCCTGGGTAGGGTTGCCCTTAAAGGGCCATTTGAGGGCCTTGGAGGGTGACTAGAGTGTCTTGGTAGGATGGTAAGAGCTGTACTACCACCTGTATTGCTGAACAGCAGTTTGGAGGCATGCATGTAAGGCTGAAACCCAAAAATTTTTAGGGAGGCCCCCTAATGTCAGAAAAGGGTAGGGGGTCACAGTCAGTGAGGGATTAATCCAGAGGAGAAAAAGACTGGAAGTTTGGGGAGGAGGAGTCAGTCTAGGGCAGAAGAGAAAGTGAAAGGGGGGAAGGAGACCATAGTGCTGAAGTCTTCTGACTATAAATGTAGTTGAGTTGACTGTCTATTTCCCAGTCGGTGTAGCTGAACCAGTCATTACGCCGGAGAGCAGACTGGAGTAGGAGGAAACATGCATACAGAGTGTGGACGGAGAGGGCGACTCCCGTCCCACAGGATAGCTGCCGAAGTACTAGAGTTCGGCTCGCGGTGGACACCAGTTAATAGTTTAAGGAACATGTTATTGTTCTAACTTATCTGTTGGTGCTCAGTATAATAAACCAGATTTACGTCACCAGGTTGTGGCCTACTTCTACTCACCTGTACTACATGCGTCGGGGCTCCAATTTCAAGATGGCACCCGCTCCAGGTGCTTTCACCGCCGCCGCTGCAAAGCTCCGGCTGCATCTTTTGGCGAAGGGAGACGGTCCATTTTTTTTAGACTGTGTCAACCCTCTTGCGACTATGGGCCACAAAAATTTACTTTGGGGCCTTTTGTGTTTGACATACACCCCCGGGCCATTTTTTTAGGTACACCTTCCAACGCTTGTTAACATTTAAATTTTCTAATCACCAATCACAGGCGGAAACTCATTCATTTTAGGCATTAGACATGGTCAAGACAATCTCCTGCAGTTCAAACCGAGCATCATAGGGGAAGAAAGTATTTGATCCTTTGAACGGGGGCATTTTGTTGGTCCAGAAGGCGGGTTCTAGTATTCAAAATTTCTGATCCCGGGGATTTTCACGCACAACCATCTCTGGGGTTTTAACAGAGAATGCCCCGAAAAAAAAAAAACTCCATAGCGCGTCCTTGGGGGCGAAATGCCTTTTGATCCAATTTCAAAGTAAAGGGGCAACGGGTTCGAGCGTAGAAAGGCAACAGGACCAAATACCACCCTTACAACCAAGGTAGGCGAAACACTCTGAACCACAGTAAAAGGCGAACTTTTGAGGCAGAGGGGCACGCAGAAAGACCACCCCCGGTGCCACTCCTTTCAGCTAAGAACAGGAAAATTTTAGGCCCAAATTTTTGCCCAAGCCTCGAAATTGGACATAAAAGGAAAAAAAACGTTCCGGGGTCTGAGAGCTCATTTCTGCTGCACATTCGGAGGGTTTGGGTCAGAATTTGCTAAACAACATAAACAACCACCTCCCTTTTATCAACCGTTCGGCGGTGGGGGTGGTGTCTGGTTGGGGAATTTTTTCCCTTGGGCACTCTTTGGCCCCTTTTGGTAACCAATTAGCTCGTTCAACCCCTTTGGGAAATCTATCCCAAAAGAATTGGGGCAGTTCTGAAGGCAAAAGGGGGTCCAACCCGTTACTAGCATGGTGTACCTAATAAAGTGGCCGGTGAGTGTATGTGCCCTATATGAACCAATGTGAACTACTAGCGAGCAAGGACAGACTCAGGTCATTCATATATAACATGGATGGACACTGATCTGCATGGACGCCATGTAATACTACATTCCGCCTGCAGGGGAAGGGCTATCGACAACAGGTGGTTACCAGATTTTTAAATACTATTCCATCAAGGGAACCATGTGGGCATTGCCAATGATTGTGGCGTTGCTTATATTGAAGATCACCAGTTTATCGATGGAGGGATGTCTGTTGTACTCGTCACCTCAACAAAGAAAATACCATAGTAAAAAAAAAACCTCTTGTGCCGGGGTTGTGGGGTCTATGACCCATTTATTTAGGGACGGAATGGGGTCTGTCTGACCTTACAAGGTCTGGCCTGGGGTCTGGATTAGTGGAGAGTGTTGTTTTTGGAGAGTTCATAATCATGGGTCCTGGTCTGAGGTCTGTATTAACATAGGGTTTCTGGTCAGGGCTCTTTATATATTTAGTAGTTCAGATCGGGGAGGTCCGTATTTAGAGGGTATGATGTGGAGTCTGTAACTATTTAGGGGCTCTGGAGTCAATTTTTGTGGTGTTCTGTGGTTAGGGGGATCTGTATTTATTTAGGTGGTCTTCAATGGAGTCTGTGTTAGCTAGCATAGTGGGGGTAGGATTATAGAAGGTATATTCTTGTACATAGGGGACAGTATTATAGTAGTTATATTCTTGTAGATAGGGGCAGAATTATATTTTTAAATTTATTGAAGAAAGGGGCAGTATGAAGAAGTTATATTCTTGACATAGAGGACATTTAATAGTAGTATATTCTTGAAATGGGGGGCAGTTTTATAGTATTAAATTCTTGTACATTAAGCAGTATTATAGTGTTATTTTCTTGTACTTTAGGGGAAAATATGTATTATATTTCTTTACAAGGGGGCATTTTTAAGTAGTTATATCTTGTACATAGGGGCAGTTTAAAGGGCAGTTATTTTATTGTACAAAGGCATGTTTTAGTAGTTTAGTTTTGTACATGGGGTATATTATATAGTTATATTTTTGAAACATTGGGAGCATATTAAGTATTATATTCTTGTACATTAGGACAGATTAAAGTATTTTATTTCTTGTAAAAGGGGGGAGTATTATAGTAGTTATATTCTGTACATAGGGCATATTCTACATTTAAATTTTCTTGACTTGGGGGGAGTATTAAGTAGTTAATTCTTAACCAAAGGGGGTTTTATAGTAGTTATATTCTTGTCATGGGGGCATTATTTTTGTATTATATTCTTGTACAAAAGGGCAGTATTATAGTAGTTATATTCTTGTACTGGGGGGCATTTTTGTATGAATTCTTGTACAAAGGGGCAGTATTATAAATTTAAATATTCTGTACATAGAACAGATTGTAGTAGTTATATTTTTGTACATGGGGGGCAGTTTATAGTATTTAATTATTTACATAGGAGGCATTTAGTATTATATTCTTGTAATGGGAGCAGTTTAAGTTTTTATATTTTTATACCTAAAGGGCGTTTTTAATAGTTATTTTTTGTACATAGAAGGCAGTGTTATAGTAGCTATATTATTCTACATAGGAAGCCGTATTATAATATTATAGTATAGTACAAGTGGAGACAAATACTTGGAAAATGGGGAAAAGATGTACGTGGGATTTTAAACAAAAAAAAATGTTTTTTTACTAGACAGAAGAAACTTACTTAAACTTCAAAGGGGGAAGCCCCCTACCCTTTTCTTTAAAACTTTTCTAAATATGCCACATGTGCAAAGGCCAAAAAATTATTTGGTTTATTTAAAAAAACTTTTCGAATGACCTGTGCACAGATGCTGGGTTTAGGAGATTGTCATCTGCTAACAGGCAATAAGAAGGGGTCAACAAGTTGACCTCTAGGCATCTTTGTCATAATGTCTTACAAAAACCACCTGGACAATGAAAATTGGAAAGCCTTATCAAAGCACATTTTTCTCAATTCAGGGACTTGGGGCCCCAAAAAAAAGATCCATATCCCCCGGATAAAACCAATGATATGTGGTAGGGGCAAAATAATCCATCAGACAAAAGATAACAAAATGAATTGCAACCTTATTGACAATAAATTTTTGGCAATGTAATTTTTTTGGTTTAGTCCTGAAAAATAGGGGCAGTATTATAGTAGTTAATTCCTTAATGGGCGTATTAAAAGTATTATATTCTTTCATAAGGGCAGTATTATAGTATTAAAATTCTTGTACTAGGGGGCAGATTTTAGAGTTTTTATTTTTTACATAGGGGGGTATTATAGTATTATATTTTTTGTACATAGGATGCAGTAATATAGTATTATATTTTTGTACATAGGAGCATTTATAGTAGTTATATTCTTGAAATGAGGGGATATTATAGTAGTTTTTTTCTTGTACATAGGAGCTTTTTATGTTTATATTCTTGTACATAGGGGGCTGTATTATAGTAGTTATATTTTTTGTACATAGGGGCAGATTATAGATTTTTTTTTTTTTTTTGTACATGGGGGCAGTATTATATATTAAAATTTGTACAGGGGGCCCTATTTTAGTAGTTATATTCTTGTATATTGGGGCATATTTTAGTGTTAATTCTTTTACATGGGGCAGTAATTAGTAGTTATAAATTTTGTATTTGGGGGCATAAATTTAGTATTTTAATTTTTGACAAAGGGGGAGTATTATAGTAGTAAAATTCTTGTACAAAAGCATATTGTTTTTTTTTTATTCTTGTACAAAAGGGGCATTAAATTAAGGGGAGTTATACTTTACATAGGGGGCAGTGTTAAAGTAATTATATTTTTGTACTGGGCAAGTATTTTAGAATTATATTCTTGTACATAGGGCAGTATTTTAATTGTTATATTCCTTTACAAGGGGGGAGTATTATAGTAGTTTTAAAATTCTTGTACAAGGGGCATAATTTTAGTAATTTTTTTTTTGACATAGGGGGAGTATTTAGTAGTTAATTTTTGTACATAGGGGGAGTATTTTGTAGTTAAAATTCTTGTACTAGGGCAGTATTATAGTATTATATTTTTGTACATGGGGGGAGTATTTAGGGAGTTTTTCTTGTATATTGAGCAAAATTTTTATAAATTATATTCTTTACATGGGGGCAGTATTATTTTAGTTATATTTGTACATAGGGGCAGTATTATAGTAGTTTATTCTTGTACATAGGAGGCAGTAATTTTTAAATAGTTTTAGTCTTTACATAGAGGCATATTTTAGTTTATATTTTTTACATAGGGTCATATTATATAGTTTATTCTTGTACATAAAGGGGAGTATTATGTATTAATTCTTTTACATGGGGGCAGTATTTTAATATTATAAACTTGTACAATGATGCAGTATTTTAAATAGTTTTATTCTTGTACTAGGGGCAGTATTGTATATTTTTATTTTGTACATAAGGGGGGCAGTATTTTTAATAGTTTAATTTTTGTACATTTGGGGGGCAATTTAAAAGTTAAATTCTTGTACACAGGGGGCATAAATTTTAGTATTATATTTCTTTACATTGGGAGCAGTATTATAGTAGTTATATTCCTGTTTATTTTTTTTGTCTGTACTTTATACCCTTTATATTGTAAAGGGCTGCAGAATATGTTGACACTATATAAAGGTTATTATTATGTGCATTATGTAATCATCTTTATAGCTAGATGTGTTTACACGGGGTTTGGATAGTATTTCCATGTTTTTCTATGTGGGTGAAGCATTGGCTTTTCCTAACTGCTGAATCTGTAGAGAGACATTATGAAGAGAAAAATCACTTTAATTTGTATTTCTGTTTGATTTTATGGTTAGTGGATATTTATTTCTTAGATGATGGAAACAGATAAAATAACCGGACTTTTGGGCTGAACTAAAATTTTCCTTTGGGTTCCCCTTTTGAAAAACTGGGGGCCTTTTGGGCCCCAGTACAAACATAATGACCGCTGTGCCATTTATAACACTGGTGTTTTCTTATGTGGCAGAGGACACTTTGGCCTCACCTATAGATATGCATTATATACAGTACAGCCGGAAATGTTGTGGGTTACCTGTATGTTTTGGGTCTGTTTCTTTCCCTCTGCTGGTGTCAGATGTAACACTCCCCACTTGTGGGAAATTGGGGGAACCCATTACTCCGCAGGGAAAAAAAAAGGGATATACAGTACCAAAAAAAAAAACCCCTATTTAAAAAAGGGAAAAGGGGCAGGAGGGGGCATCAGCTGCAACTCACACACCTCCCCACACACACTGGAAGAGCCTGTGCACTTTTAAAGCATGGTGAGTAGTCATGCACCTCCAATCAGCCTGACCCGAATCTGAAGCGCGTGGGTGTGATGTCAGAACAGTGCTGTGAGCCTGCAGCTGCATGCCCCTCCTTCCCCTCATTCCTTTCTTCAATTTAGTGTTTTACAATAGATGGATTTAGCAAGAAAGGTAGGCTTTAGCAAGAAAGAGGGAAGCACAGGATGCTGGAAGGAGATCCCACTTCTTCCTAATAAAGTACAATGGTATCTTGGTATAAGTCATTAATCCGTTACAGATCCTTGGACTTACAACACACAAACTTTTCCCATAGGAAATATAGGGGGAATGATCCGTTGTTATAATAATAACCATAAGATTATTGTGCATCATTCACAGTACTACTCCCATTCTCCAAAGACAGCCTGGATGAAGCTGTAATGGTGGGGTGTATGAGCTGTAACCGGCCGCAAGGTGACTGTGTTTTAGCAGAGCTAGATCAATGTAACTCTGCAGGAGGTTGAAGACAGAGGCGTAACTTGAAGCTCCTGGGCCCCAATGCAGAAAGTAAAATTGGGCCCCCCAGCTACTATGTGTTATTTATAATACTGGTGTCTTCCTATGTGGCAGGAGAGCTTTTGGGCCCCCTCAAGCTGCAGGGCCCAGTAGCGACTGCTACCTCTGCACCCCTATAGCTATGCCCCTGGTTGAAAATGCTAGAAGGTAATTAAAGGGGTATATCAGGGTCCCAAACCACCTCATACACACTGTCACATGCTCGGAATGAGCCGGCTACCGTGCAGTCTATTCCCCAAGTAACAGGAGCAGGAGATGAGAGGATCAGGTGTGAAGATGCGGAGGAGGCAGCGGCTGTAGAGGTGCGGTACGTATGAGAAGACCAATAGTGCTTGATAATAGAAGCTGTATAGAGTGTCTGTGTGCGGCGCTCACCTCCGGAAGCAACAGGCTGCTAACTCCTTTGTACTCACTTGAGATAACCGGCTGAAAGTTGTGCTGAGCTCCTGTGTAACGACTTCGTTGCCATGTAGGTCCAGGCCAAGGCTCAAGTCTTACTCCAAGCAAATGTTGTATATCAAACTAAATTTTTCTAGTCCAAACAGGACTTATACCAAAGTGCACTAATACCGAGGTACCACTGTATATTACAGTTGCATACTACATCATAGAGGGGGGAATATAATTATAATAAATTGGTTGGTGTGAGGATTTACGCGCCTTTCAGACCTCACAGACTGCTTTGCATAAACAAAGGCTTTTGAGAAACGAGCTGAAGAGCTTTACAGCGCCCTCTATTGGATGTAGTTATCCTCAATTTACATGTAGCTCACAGGAGCCTTGCAGTGTGAAAGGGATTTAAACCAAACCAGTTAAGTTCTTCTTTAGACAGCTGATTCGGGTTATTTCTCCCTCGTCAGTGCAGAGTCGAACTTACTGGTTGGCTGGGTGAGAGGCAAGAGTGGGCAAATACCCCAAAACAGCTGTCTGTAGATGAACTTAACTGGTTTGGTTTAAATTACTTTCACACTGCAAGGCTCCTGTGAGCTACATGTGAATTGAGGATAACTACATCCAATAGAGGGCGCTGTGGAGATCTTCATACTATATCATAGAAATATCCATAAGTCTAATATGTAGTACTGTTGAGATCATTCACTTTTGGTTGGTTGATAGTATTGACGGTATCTTTTTTGCAAGTGGCTGAACGTATCGATACCATTAATATAAAATGTAATAATCACTATATGGGAAACTAACATTGTATCATAACCTGATTATAGAATATCATTGGTATTATGTCCCATCCATTAAGCCGGTTTGTTAACCATCACCAATAGATAACATTTGTCATATTAGTATTTTTTATGATTTACTGTACAGCCTAGAAAAAAAACAGAATTATCCATAAGACACAATGAGATGATAATGGAATGGAGAGAGCTTCTACATATCCAGGATTTAGGAGGATAATAGTAAATGGATCAATCAATGCTTTACGTGAACGCTGTGTCATGGGATTTCACATTACAGAGTCAATAGAGGAGCGGTCGCTGAGTGAGGAATTTACTATAAAACTGTGATTATTGGTAAAATGTCCTCTAGACAAGCGATGTGGTCCGACCAGGGGTGGAGAGGAAGGAGCTTTTAGGCTGCATATCGATTAGTGAAAATGCCAAATTTGTTCAATCATGACCAAGAGGTAAGGAATTCCAATTTGCCTTTCTGTAAATAACCAAGGAATTGGACATGGAGAGCTATGGCAACACTAAACAAGATGTAGAGTAGACAAAGGAAATGTATAAAGGCAATGGGTGGACTACAACACTCAGCAAAATTAGGGTTATTTAGTTTAGAGAAAATACAGTTTTGGAGGTGACCTAATAAATACTGCAATTTTTTGGGCCATATTCACAGCTCAATGGCTAGACTAGACTGAACCCAGTAGCAGGCAGCTCTGGTCTATATGCTACCTGGGAAAAATTAACAGGTGAAGCTTATTGCTAGGGGAACAATTAGATTATAAAAAACTGCACATCAACTCAACATCTATTCACACAGTATGCAGAAAAGCCACAGTATAATGCATGGGGAGATTGCACAAATGCAAAAATACCAATAAAACAACCACACGTATCTGTATTTATGCCACCCTTCTGTATCGCCTTATTTATATGCAATTGTAATACCAGCAGCCACCCCCCTCATGTATTGAGGGTATGTGAGTGGTTGTTTTATTGGTATTTTTTCATTTGTGCAGTCTCCCAATACATTATACTGTGGCTTTTCTGCGTGCTGGTGTGAACAGGTATTAAGTTAATGTGCAGTTTGTTTTTTTTTATCATCTAATTGCTCCCCTAGCAGTGGGATATGTGAGCTGCTGCTCAGCAATTAGCTGCACCTGTTAATTTTCCCCAAGTAGCATATAGGCTAGAGCTGCCTGCTACTGGGTTCAGTCTAATCCAGCCATTGAGCTGTGAATGTGCCCCAAAAAATTGCAGTGTTTTTTGAGTAAGTAATGTCCCATTTTTTGTATGTGTTTTGACCTAATAAACGTGTATAAATATATCAGGAGTCAATATAGAGATCTCTCCCATCTTCTACCAAGTCTAAAAAGTCCCCTTTGCTCCTCATAGCCCGTGGGTTATATTTATTCCCAGATTTTTATTTTTCTATTCATTTTCTGGCTTTAGGTATTTGTTTGGTCGCCTCGTTTTGCTGACATTTCTCAAAGACAAGTGTGGTCTGTACACTACTTAGTATTGTGCATATCTGGATATTACGCCTTTACTATGGTATCTTGTGTCTTTTGGGATATATAGTTTAATCTTTTCCAAGTTTATATCTATTTGTTGATGTAGGTAGCCTATTACGAACATACTTCATTTATATTTATATAGTGCCAGAGGCGTAACTTGAGGCTCCTGGGCCTCAGTGCAAAAAAGGAAATGGGGGCCCCCAGCTACCATGTACCATTTACAGTACTGATGTTGTCTTATGTCGCAGAAGGGATTTAGGCCATTCAGCCCTTTGGGGGCCCGGGGAGGTCGTACCTCAGCAAAAGTAGTATCCCCTTTGGGTTGCTGTATATTGACTACCTCTTATTGCTACAATGAGTCTAGTCCTTTTGCGTGCACCTTTCTATGGTCTTTTAATTGATTTTAAGTGTATCTTTGTGACCTTCAATAAGATTTGGTATGTCTCACTAGTACAATGGTGTGCACCTATATCTTGTGCTTCTTTCCTCTTCTTGTTTCCATAGGTTGTATCGTACACTTTTGGAAGCACCCTATTTGTGATTTAAACTTGGGCAGTGCACATAATTTTTACTATTTTAAACCTATGTCATGGACTATATCCAGAACTAGAGGACATCCTCTTGACCTCTCAGGAGGGATGACAAATCCTTTTAAAGTGATATAGGTGGGCTTTCAGGATCATCTTTGATGGCCTCTCAGTGCTCTGTTCTGACACTAATGGACAACCTAATATTTATATTGCACAGATGAGCCCTATGCGAAAACCCCAACATAACCTTTGATTTTTATGGTGCGGGTCAAGTGTGGGGAGTAACGAGAGAGGTAGAAGGCGAACACTCAAATCAATCACATTTTTTATTCTAAATATTTCTAATCCCCTTGGTTTAACAATTTTACTCTTGAAAATTTTTAAAGGGGGGTTTTGCCAAATTCATTTTGAAACCCCTGCTCCAGCTTTCCCCTCTGTGTGCTTAAAGGGGGGGGCGTGTGTGATTTGTTTGAATTCATATCATGTCCCCGAGGATGCATCACCGGGCCTTTCTTTTGTAGTCGAAAAAAGGGTATGTTTATGTAAAGCATTTGAGTAGTCGAGGAAAAGTTTTTGCCTAAGCCAAAGTCCTCGGTTAAAAACCCCTGCAGGAACCAAAACCCCGGTGGTTTTTTTTTCTTTATCAATGCCAGACTGTTTGGGGTTTTTTTTTTATTTATTTGCACGTTGATAATTTAAAGGGAGGACGGGGGGGTAAAATGACGCACCTGGGGTTTGAAACTCGGGTTTGCCTGAGAGGTAAGTGATGCCCCAGCTGTGCGCCCAGGATGAGGAGCCTCAGTGGTCGTACCCCCGGGAGACGAGCTGTAAAAAGGGGATACAAAAGGGAGAGCAAAAAAACAAAACGGTGCAGAATTTTTTTAATAAATGAAGGGAAAAATGTTGTTATTTCAATTGCAAGCTTCCCACCTCAATTTTACTTCGTGGCAAAACCCCTTTAATCATAGTTGTTACTTTATTCCTTGAGTCTGTAACGACATTGGCCTTATATGTTGTTGTCCCCTGTATAGATCTACTAGTGCAACCAGCCCAAAGTATAACCATTACCATAACCTTGCTCCAGCTCTCATCGGCAACTACCAACCAAGATACAAACCAGTGATTTCTTTTTATCCATCAAACGCTGAAGAAGCAGGATTTGGCCCTTTTTTCTTGGTGCTTGAAGCAAAGCTATTGCTATTGGCTCTGTATCAGCTCCATTCCCCGAGCTTACCAAATTATCCTTTGGCTTTAAATTTTAAAACATCACCCCAAGTTCATGGAAAGAATTGACTCATCTGGGAAATATAATTTATTTAAGAGAGAAGTCTGAAGAAAAATGATCAGCAGAGCCATCAAGTGCCCAATGCTGTTTTGACTATTAGGTTAGGATATTGTGCAATTGGCTATTTTATGTCTTCAGCAAGCTCCGAGGTAAACAGAGCCATAATGTAGCACCTATGGAGCTCTATGGCACCCAACATGCATGTCACGTCCCATTAGATGCTGTATGACTGAGATATTCTTTTCTAGATTTGCTTCTAGTGTAGAATACTTATTTTATGCCATGCCATATGGAGGCACCTTATGGTGCTATATCAAATGCCCCATGGGGGCGCCATGCAGTAGCACATAGAATGTGCTGTTGGGGCTATGTTTGCTGCTATACACCTATAGGCCCTTAGAGCCAGCTTCATTCAGAGGTGAAAATTCTCCTGTTATATTTGTAACACAAAGTATTAAAGGGGTTGTCTATTTTAAAAAAATACAATGCGTTGGGGTCAGGGTGGACAGAAAAAGAAAAAAAACCTAATACTTACCTAACCCCGCTCCCCCATGTTTTTACCTCATAAAAGAATCACTACACACTTTAAAAATCCCACTCACCTCAGCCAAAAAAAGATATTTCACCACTTCAATCCCCTGTCCCCACAACCCCCCGACAACTTTTTTAAAACCTTCAATGCTCTCCTCCGTCCATCGGCCCCCCCCCCCCATCTCTCCTCTCAGCAATGATTTTGCAATATTCTAATAAAATAAATTCATCAGAAAAGCTTCACCCACCCCCCTCACCTCCCCTATTCTGCGGTGTCCCCACAGCCCACCCCTGTACCCGCCCTGACCCTTCCCCTCTAAATCGCTTCTCACCGGTCCTTCCTGACAACTCTCCTTCTACTGTTTCCAAATCAAACCTCCCAACTGTGTCTTGACCCGCCCTCTCACTCATCCCGCCCCTTTGTGCTGTTAATTCCCCCCCACCCCATCTCTTCAATTTTATTAACCCCTTTGGCATCTTCCCCTTTCCCCATTTAAAAATGCGCCTCACCCATCCTAAAAAAACATCTCTTGACCCCTTCCCCATTGTCCAACTATCGCCCATCTCACTGCTTTCCTTTGCTCTAAGCTCCTTGGGAACACTCCATCTTCAAATTTCTCCCTCTCTCCACCAATCTTCCTTGACCCGCTCCCAATCGGGGTTCCTTCCCCCCCCACTTACTGAAACTGCCCTAAAACCAAAGTCACAACGACCTGCAACTGCCAAAAAACCTCATCCCACTACTCTGTGCTTCTCCTTAAAACCTTCCTCTGCCCTTTTACACTGTCGACATTCCCTCCCCTAAAAACCCCCCTCCTCGGCATACGGGGCTTTGGGTTTTCCTGGAACTCCGACCCCACTGTGGACATTCACTTTCTACTCTCGTCCCCCTCCCCCCCCCCTCTCTCTTTTTGGGGCCCCAAGGGCAGTCCCGGGGCCCACTACTCTTTTCTACTACACTCTTGGCCTCGGTCACTCATGCATCCCCCGGGTTTTAATACCACCTTATGCAGACGACACCCAAAATTACATCTCGGCCCCGATGTCGCCCCTCTTCTTCCCGGGTCCCGACGTCTGTCCTCCATTTCCTCCTTCTTCTCCTCCCGTCTCCAAAACTAAATGGGAGAAAATGAACTCATTTTCTTCCCCCCGTCCCCCCTCCCATCTCTCCCCCGATTTTTCTTCACGTTTAAAGGCTACCTCTTCACCCCTCACAAAAAGGTTCCCCTGCCTTTTGGGGTAAATTTTTCTCCAATCTGTCCCTTTAAACCGCACATCCAAACCCTCACCCCCTTTCCTGTCACCTCCACCTAAAAAAATTTTCCGAATCCCCTCATTTTTTTAACTCTGAAAGCACAAAAAAAGGGGCCATCCCTCGTACTCACGCCCGATACTCAAAATCCTTCTCGTGGCTTCCCCCGTAGCACCCTCGCTCCCCCAAAAAATTTTTAAAATTGCGCCCGTTGATTCAAATTCTTCGACTCCCCTGCCCCTCCCCCTTGCCGTCCCCTTCCTGGCTGCCTAATTTTCCGCGAATCCAGTTAAAGGGTTGCAATTTGGACCAACAAGGTCCAAAATTTCCCCCCCAAATTTTTTAATTTAAATAATTTTAAAGAATGTCTAAAAAAAATTTTTGTTTTTTTTAATCCCCAAAGTTAAGACTTTTGTGTTAAACCCGGAACTTGCCAAAATGACCCCCCCTTCCCCCGGGGTTAACTAAGAAAAACCTATTTAGGAGAAAAAAAAAATTCCGTTTTATGACAAACAAAATTTGGCCCCCATTCTGCTTTTATCCGTAGAGGAAGTACGGGGAGGGTTTTTGTAAGTTGTTAGTCATTATTTTACTTTTTGTAAATTTTTCGACCCAAAAGTTATTTTGTACCCGCCTGGGAAATGAAACGCCCGGGAATAAGGCGCCCCAAAATAAACATAATAATAAAAATAATAAAAAAATAATAACTGTTAATGGCTCCGGAGCCCCGGGGAATTTCCCCCATTTGGGTTTCCTGTCAACGAAAAGGGGGGAAAAGGGTTTTTTTCCAGGGGTTTTAAAAGCGGGGTGGAAAATGTTTTAAAGAAAAAGTAAGGTTAAAGGGGTTGTCCATTTAGAAAATCCATTTTCTATACCCTTTTTTGAAGTAGTGGGGGGGCATCTCTTTAAAATCCCCCCTTTTTGATGAGATGGAGGCGGGGAAAAGGTGTCCCTCTTCGGAGGAGTCCTGACCCTTTTTACATAAACAATCTATTGATGTGAATGGACATTGTGTAATGCTTCTTTTCCCCTGTGGTGGCGCTGCAGCCACTTACTGCCAGGTTTCCCCACTGATTACAACTGATCGCTGGGAGTCCAAGCAGAGGAAAAATTTTTATTTGCTTTATCCCGGGGGCCCTTCTAACAAAAAAGGGGGGGCGGTCTGAACGGAGAAACTCCTTTAAAAAGGGGGTTTTCCCCGGAAGTGAGTTCCCTTTCCCCCTTTTCTGTCAGGAGAAGATAAAAAAAATCATGCGCCTCATGAAAGGCCCGCAGGGGTGAGAGGGGGGGGCTTTAGAGAGAGGAGCAGAAGACAAAAAAAAGAAGCAGGGAGCGTCTGTAAAGTTTACTCAAATAATTACATTACAACCAGATTCTCTATACAACAAACAGCCTCATACACTGCACTTTCTCCCCGGCCCCTTGCAAGCTCATTCATGTTCCCTGTCATCAGATAAGAAGTGTAAACACGAAAGCACGGCCAGATCAGCTCCTGTCAGTGTCCTGGTCGTGTCTAATGTAAACTGTCAGGAAACTAAGGGGGACTGAGCAATGCTGTAGCTCTCAGATGCTTCACTTTTTGTAATCACATATATTTAGAAAAGTGATTAAATACCAGTTTTGGAGGATCCCACGTCAACATTACATCGTGGCAAAACCCCTTTAAGACACCTTAGACGCTGGAGCATATTGTCTGAGGATGTTGTGCGGAGATTGGCTTATGCAGCATTTATCTGTTTGCTCCGTCATCTGGATTTCACAATGTTGTCTCTGATGTTCTTTTCTGCCGGAGAGATTCTCTACATGTGGCTCTTGAAAAGCACCTGAAAGAGATGCAACCTTTTCATTGTGTGTGCTGGGGATGTGGCGCTTCTGGGCTTTTAAAAGGCCTTCAGAGAGGACTCTTATCTGTAATGAAGGAGTTCACTAGTGCATGCTAAGCAATGTCAAGTATGGTATGTAGGACGGGTACACACACACTGGCGGTGGGGGGAGGGTTGCTAACTACAATACACTGGCTCCGGCTGTAATTGAGAAATACATTGCATTTCGGAGTCACATCTATAGGTGAACCCTGGAAAGTAGAAACATTATTCATTATTATCATGTGTGAGACAACGGAGAAATCCATTCACAGCTACTATTCCAAAATAAAGTAGGACAGTGTTATCTGTAGATTATACTACATTGATTTCAGGGGATTTTATACACCATATAATTATGGGATGCATGCTGGAACGGTAAACCTTGGTCTTGGTTTCAGGGTCCATTTGAGTCCCCACCATCTGGGCCAGGTCAATGGGTAGGCAGAGGTAGGTAACAGCCTAGGATGCCCACCCTTACCTATCAGTGAGGGGGAATATGTATGGAGCGGGCTCTGGAGCTAAGCCAGCTGTTAGTTACATCCAGGCACCTGCCTTCAGCAGCCGGGATCGGAGATAACGCTGATTCTGGCAATATAACTACTTAGATGTCGTGGTTAATGCAACTCCGGCATCTTAGTAGTTTTACGGGTGGTGGATAGACCCCCTCCCACCTTCCAGTTGGCTCCCTCATGACACAATAACAGGGCGCCAACCAGCAGACACAGCAGCCAGGAAGCTAATGAGGCCCCTAGGTGGTCATCTTACTGCCAATATTATACCATGCCTGCCTGGGTGTAATAGTGGATCTATAACTTCACACTATTCTGCTATATATTAGTATTGCAGAATAGTGACTAAAATTAAAGTGAAAAAAATAAATTATATACGTGTCTGTCAAAGAATTTCAAAATAATTTGTATAGCCCTTTATACCTTGCATGGTGAACACCATAAAAAAAATAGCCAGTGCAAAAATTGCCGCGGGAGGGGGAGGGGAGGGGGGGTTGTTGGTTTCTTTGCCTCCCTAATTGGAATGCAAAGTGATCAAAAAAGTTAGAGGTATTTGAGAATAGTACCAATGAAAACGTCAGTCTGCAAAAAAAACAAGCCCTCACGCGGATAAAAGGAAAAAGTTATTGGTCTCAGAAAATGGCGCTGTAAAGCAAATTAAAAGGTTAGAAATAAATTATCATAATTGCACAAACCTGCAGAATAAAGGAAATGTCATGTAAACCGCACCCCCCAAAAATCAGATGATGCAATTGTTTTTTTTTTTCCCATTTCACCTAGCCAGAGGGGGCACAGCTGAAGATGATGTGCATCAGGTCAGGACCAGGAAATTAGATTTTTCCTGGGGTGACGGGTGGAGGGCAGGCGCCATTTACTCTAATTGCCTTGTCCTGGCACTGGCCACTGCTGTTCCAAGAGCAATGCCTGCTAAACTCTATGTCCATGTTTGGAACAGGGGAGCATAAACTTAGCACTTTTTACTGCCCACTTCTTTTCAGTTGGCTACCATGGCAAATGGACCACGGGCCTAACTATATCCGCAGCAGATATAGCCATTGCTATGAGGCACAGAAGTTAAAGGGAACCCGTCACGTTGAAAATGCAGTCCTATCTGTGGGCACCAGGTGATAGCAGGAGGGGATGAGCAGTTGGATGTATGGTTTTGTGGGAAAAGACTCGGCAGAACTTGTAACATCTTCATTAAAGCCTCTGCTGTTTCTGGGCTTAGGAGTCCAATGGATGGTCCTACTCAGTGATTGACCGATATCCCTCTCATACAGTGAAGGCTCGGTTCACATCTGCGCCAGAAGTTCTGTTCAGAATCTCCATTGCAGAAGTGTAAACGGACACAAAAGGATCCGTTTCACAACAGACACCAACAGCGTCCAAGGGACCCTACTGATTACAATGGGTCCATCAGGTTTCCGCTGTGGCAACTTGCTGCGCTATTTTTTCCGTCATTCCCAACAGAACATGTGACCAAGAGTCCTAATAGAACATCACAGAAAATGGGAAACCCAGACACACGGCCATATTCAAAGCTCCATGGCCGGACAAAAGACTATTCCCACTAGAAGGCATTAAGAGCCCCAGAAGTTGCCCAGGTGCAGAATACTGATGAACAATCGCTCACATACCTATGCATTAAAGGGGCAATTGCTAAAATAATGCACTTTGGATAAGAACCAGTTCACACTGATACATAGAAAAGCCACATGCAGGGGAGATTACACGTACCAAAATACTAATAAACAACTGACATACCTACTATCCATGTTTCGGGAGGGAGGGATCACTGGTATCACAATTGCAAATAGATAATGGTTATATAGATGGTCAGTTATGCAGTTACATGTGGTGCACCATGCTGGGTTACCACCAAATAATGGCGCCCATACTATTCCATTGAGTGGGTTGCCCAGCATGTTCTAAGTGCCCGACACAAAATACTAACATCCTCTGCTCCCCAGGACTACAGGGGAAAAACTCCATAATGGAAAATATCAAACATGGGACATTAGCTGGTATTTTGGCCAAAATCCACAAGCTATCAACCCACGTCATGAGTCCTCATTGTCTTGCGAGTCCCTACACTGGTCATACTAGCAATTTACAAAAGAAAATCACAGAAAAATGGGGACTATTTTACTTAAAAATACAGACACGTTGCCGTACTCATAGGTCCCTGAGTGTTTAGCCATTGAGCTGGAGTGCGGCCGTATGTCTGTGTTCTAATGGAACCTTAACGCGGATGTGAACCAAGCCGAAGGCTGTCAGTCACTGAGTAGGACCACCCACCGGACTCCTAAACCCAGTACCGGCAGCTATTTATATTAATAATTTAAAAGTCTTACCGAAACCTTTACCACAAATATGTATGTGTATATATAAAATTATATATAATATATATAAAAATATATATATATATATATATATCAGCTCAGCTCTTCCTGTTCTATAACATAGTACCCACAGATATTTAATCAGTTGCAAAAACAATGTACCATTTTGTAGGAAATAGCCAGTGTCTTTCAGTAATTTAGTACCATTATGTGGGTTCTGTAAATTATGGTGCTATTATTTATACTGTTAATAACTGCTACTTATGCATCTGCTTCCATTTCCATATATAGGGACACACCCCTTTCAAAACTGAAATGGTAACGCCCAGCTGACATATTCAGTAATAAATTTCTAAGAGGAATAACAAAGGAACTGCACAACACAGAGTTATAAAAGGAGATGCTGCATGGTTGTTATTTCCCAGGGAACAGATCTATCAGGACATGTCACAGGTGTCAGGAGAGGTCACAGGAGTCATGAGAGGTCACAGGCGTCAGGAGAGGTCACAGGCGTCAGGAGAGGCCACAGGCGTCAGGAGAGGTCACAGGTGTCAGGAGAGGTCACAGGTGTCAGGAGATGTCATAGGTCCTCCTTAAGTACTATTCAACAAATTCATTCAACAAACACTAAACAAAAACCACAATTAAAAAGGGTTTATAAATTATAATTAGTTTTATAATAAGTTGGTCCAGTTAGTTCGATGCAGTGCAAAGAGCAAGAGGAATTGGGTCCGGCCGGTGCTACTGTTCCCATATCTTCAGCCTCCTCACATGAGGAGTGTAATTGATGACATGGAGCAGTCAAAGCGTTGCCATTGGTGAAAAAAATCCGCTCCCATAGTAAACAGATCGACCAGATTTCAGCAAAATTTTTCATTTGCTTTCAAAGAAGTAGAAGAGTTCAACCGATCATCAAAACTGACTGTGCCTGAGGCAATTCCTTTATACCCTGACATTGTTAGAGATGTTGTCCCTGGGGTCACCGCTTTGCCCCCAAGTTAGTGTAGAGAGGCCGTTCTGTAGCCTGGAAATAATGAGATCAGATGTGAGGTCATCTGTGAAGGATCTGATGGAGGCGACACTATTTCTCAGAACTAATTGATAGGCTCCACAAATGTTATTCAGTATGTTTTTGTTGAAAACAGTTTTTTCTCACTTCCTGCAGCATTTTGCATATTTACAATTTTTTGTGTTCTATAGTTGTATCCAATAAATATATTTTACACTGACAACCAAAAGCGTAACAATGTTTTGAACTTTTGACTTTCAGGCTCCAGATCTCACCATCCACTACCAGGGCCGTCTTAACAGCAATTTGGGCCCCGGGGCAGTGGGGTGTACTGGGCCCCCCCCCTCCCCTCCCCCCCTAACAACCCCCCCCCCCCCCCCCCCCAAAAAAAAAAAAAAAAATATTCAAAGAAACAAATATAAACATTACCAGCTCCGGTCACCATTACATGACAGAGACCACAGCACTAATCGAATATAGTAGCAAAATAACCCCTGACACCAGGGACTCACCAGAGACGTCCTGTCTTTTCAGTCGTTCTCTGAATCGTTCTTTTTCCCTTTTCCTTTCCACCATAACCACTTCTCCCGGCCGCCACTCGTCCCTGCAGAATGTAACGCACAAACATCTTAGTAATTAGGGCAGGCAGGGCCAGTAATTAGGGCAGGCAAGGCCGGTATATAGCTAGGCAGGACCGATATATAGCGAGGCAGGGCAGTATATAGCCAGGTAGGGCAGTATATAGCCAGGCAGGGGCAGTATATGGGCAGGCAGGGCAGTGTATATAGCCAGGCAGGGCAGTGTATAGCCAGGCAGGGGCAGTATATGGGCAGGCAGGGCAGTGTATAGCCTGGCAGGGCAGGTATATAGCCAGGCAGGGCAGTGTATAGCCAGGCAGGGCAGGTATATAGCCAGGCAGGGCAGTGTATAGCCAGGCAGGGCAGGTATATAGCCAGGCAGGGGCAGTATATGGGCAGGCAGGGCAGGTATATAGCCAGGCAGGGCAGTGTATATAGCTAGGTAGGGCAGTGTATATAGCCAGGCAGGGCAGTGTATATAGCCAGGCAGGGCAGTGTATATAGCCAGGCAGGGCAGTGTATAGCCAGGCAGGGGCAGTATATGGGCAGGCAGGGCAGGTATATAGCCAGGCAGGGCAGTATATAGCCAGGCAGGGCAGTGTATATAGCCAGGCAGGGCAGGGTATATAGCCAGGCAGGGCAGTGTATATAGCCAGGCAGGGCAGTGTATAGCCAGGCAGGGGCAGTATATGAGCAGGCAGGGCAGGTATATAGCCAGGCAGGGCAGGTATATAGCCAGGCAGGGCAGTATATAGCCAGGCAGGGCAGTGTATATAGCCAGGCAGGGCAGTGTATAGCCAGGCAGGGGCAGTATATGGGCAGGCAGGGCAGGTATATAGCCAGGCAGGGCAGTGTATGTACCCAGGAAGGGCAGTGTATATAGCCAGGCAGGGCAGTGTGTATAGCCAGGCAGGGCAGTGTATATGGGCAGGCAGGGCAGTGTATATAGCCAGGCAGGGCAGGGTATATGGGCAGGCAGGGCAGTGTATAGCCAGGCAGGGGCAGTATATGGGCAGGCAGGGCAGTGTATAGCCAGGCAGGGGCAGTATATGGGCAGGTAGGACCAGTAGTTTTAAAAAATAAAATAGAAATCTTACTCACCTGATTTCCTTCCTCTTCTCCTCGTCCGGAGCCGGTGGCTTCTCACAGCAGACTGCAGAGCCGCGGAGCAGGCAAGCGATGACGTCATAAAATCGCGCGCCGGCCCCGCGGCCTCCTGGGAGCTGAACAGACGGGATCAATAGATCCCAGATGTTCAGCCTCGGCTGCTGCTTGCACCGCGAGGTGCAGGCGGCGGCCGTGATGGCTGCATGGCTGGGTTGGTGACCCGGCCATGCAGCCGTGGGATGAAGGGGGACCTGCGCCACAGACCGGCGCCGGTACTCGGGCCCGCCAGGGGAAACCCCAGCCTCCTGCGGCGACGCTCCGAGCCGGCGCTGCGGCCCTAATCCCGGCGGTCGCTCCACTGGGCAGGGTAGGCGGCTGCCCGGGAGGGCCCCCTGAGATCGTGGGGCCCCCGGGCAATGGCCTACCTGGCCCAATGGAAGAGACGGCCCTGTCCACTACAGCTTTGAACGTGAGATTCCCATCATTTTATAGACACTCATCTTGGCTCTCATACATAACTTTGACTTGCAACTATTTAGCATATGTTTAGTTCTGCAGGTTCTTATCATGTAACTGCATTGTTACTGTTTTGCTCCTGGTGGTGGGACAATCTTTTTCTTCTTGTAGACACAAATTACAACCTGTTCTCACATTCCCTAATAGCTCAGTGTGTTAGTAGGCTGATTCCCAAGGGAAAGGTCACTGGTTCGAGCAGCCATGAAGATTTTACAAGAAAAGAGAAACCGGATCATCCAGCTCATCAATAGCATCTCTGAGCCAAGAAAACTGCCAAACTGCATCATGTGAGGCCCTGACAGCAGGAAGAATATGCAATGAAGTCCATCCCAAAGCCAAGAGGTGACGTCCAGGAGAAATATCAGACAAGTCGCTCATCACAAGGTTCTATGCGACAGACACTGCAGTGGAGGCGACTCGTAGGCTTCATAAGAGAGAGATCACAGACGTCCGTGCAAGCACCGGGAAACACGCATCACACAGGTCCAGAATGATGGCCCGAAAAATGGTGATGAAGCCGCAACTTCAATATCATCATAAGAAGCGTCGGCAAAGAGTTTACAAAAAGGTACGAAAAGTGGAAGATTGGAAACAGATGATTTGGAGCGATGAGATGAAAGTCAATAGACCGGGCTCTGATGGGGGGAACATGGGTTTGGAAAAATCAAGGGAAAAGGGGCTAACGGATCGAGAAATTGAAGAAACTGTCAAGTTCTGTGGAGGAAGCCTGAGGATATGGGGATGTTTCACAGCCAGAGACATTGGATACTTGACCAGGATCGATGGTGACCTCAATGCTGAGCTATATGTAAGTGTCCTACAAGATGAGTTACTTCATACACTCCAGTACTATGAGGATGAAAAGGACAACAGTGTCCAGCAGGACAATGACCTGAAGCAGACGTCAAGGTTGGAGAAGGAACGGTTCAATGACAATGAGGTAGAGTTGTTGTATTGACCTCCACAGTCCCCAGACCTCAACCCAATCCAACACTTGTGGGGAGAGTTGAAGAAAAAGCTGTATTTCTACAAGTCCAGTCTGCACCAACATTGGGAATGTGTAGAAGAGACCTGGGATCAGATTTTGGTCAAGGCCCGCTTGAATCTGATTCAGAGCCCAGAAGGATTCAGGCAATATTGAAAACCAAAGGTGAATTTACCAAATACTAACAAACTAATAAAAATTAACATTTTGATTTTTAGGAGCAAAACATTAACAATGCAGTTACAGGAAAGAATCTGCAGAACTAAGCAGATGCTAAATAACTGCAAGTAAAATTTATGTATAAGATAGGTAAGATGATTGTCTATAAGCTGATGGTAGCCTCACATTCAAAGCTGTAGTGGATGGTGAGATATGGAGCCTGAAAGTCAAAAGTTCTAAACATTGTTACCCTTTTGCTTGTCAGTGTAAGTTCTACTTAAATAGCTTGATTATTGTATCATAAGGTGATAAAAAGCCTGATGTTACCATTTTACTACAGTAATGTTATTACTTAAACATGCGCCATGTTTGAAGGAGTCAGAATTGGGAGTTGGAGGTTTGGGAAATTGAGGAGTCGGGGCTTTGGCTTGCCGACTCCACAGCCCTGTTTGTAAAATAAGGTTTTAAATGCGTTTTTTGGCCGTGTGGTCAAAAATAAGTCCTCTAAATGGTACGATTGTACATAGTGTCACTCACCCCTAGAAATAGAATCATACAATGTGGAAATGTATCGCTTCAGCCACAAAAAAAAATTGTATTTCACTACAAGAGCAATGTGATATCATGCAGCAATAGTGGTATCCTATGTACGTCAAGGGGAATTGTATGTGAGGCCGCTGTACAATTTCTAATCAGAAGTGACAGGGGGCAGGTAAGTCACGAGTCAAATCGAACAAGGGTCACATCATCCGACACGAATCACGGGGGACACGGCTTACCGCAAGAGACCATCCGGCTGCAGCCTTTCGGCTATAGACACCGTCATTTTCCATACTACTTAAGATTCAGCTTAGAAAATATGAGGAAACCATGTGTGAAATAGATCATCATGGCAGCTCAGTCTATTTATAAGGAAACCTTTAAAGTCACAGGCGCTTTTTATGTACTACGTTATCAATCTAATGTTAGATGGCTCTTTTTTTTTTAGAGGAATTCCACACAAATGTCTGCACAGAAATACATTTAATATGATATAACGGAGAGTAAAAGACACCCAACCCTCTATAACCAATTGCAGCCCCAAGTTCAGAGGTCATTCTTCTTTGAGCTGTGGACTTAAATCATATATTTACAGCAGCAGGTTAGGAGTTTGTTGATCTCGCAAGAGGCAGTGACTTGTCCATGTCTGGTTATGTTATTAAGGACAGCGATGCACGTGACAAAGGCAAAGGATGTTGATAGAGATCCATGTAATCAGACATGGAACTGATGACGGCAGCAGGTTCGGAATATATAGTTACATAGTTAGATAGTTTGTGAGGCCAAAAAAGACAGACGTCCATCCAGTTCAGCCTATTGTGCTAAAGTGTTGATCCAGAGGAAGGCAAAAAACCCCATGAGGTAGAAGCAAATTGTCCTCATTTTAGGGAAAAATTCCTTCCTGACTCCAATCTGGCAATCAGAATAAATCCCTGGATCAGCGACTCTTCTCCAGAATCCCGGTCACTAGAACTTGTTATATTATTACATCTAGAAATGTATCCAGACCCTTCTCCAGAATCCTGGTCACTATAACTTGTTATATTATTACATCTAGAAATGTATCCAGACCCTTCTCCAGAATCCCGGTCACTATAACTTGTTCTATTATTACATCTAGAAATGTATCCAGACCCTTCTCCAGAATCCCGGTCACTATAACTTGTTATATTACATCTAGAAATACACCCAGACCCTTCTCCAGAATCCTGGTCACTTTAACTTGTTATATTATTACATCTAGAAATGTATCCAGACCCTTCTCCAGAATCACGGTCACGATAACTTGAGATATTATTACATCTAGAAATGTATCAAGAACCCTTCTCCAGAATCCTGGTCACTATAACTTGTTATAAATTATTACATCTAGAAATTATCCAGACCCTTCTACAGAATCCTGGTCACTATAACTTGTTATATTATTACATCTAGAAATGTATCCAGACCCTTCTCCAGAATCATGGTCACTATAACTTGTTATATTATTACATCTAGAAATGTATCCAGACCCTTCTCCAGACTCCCGACCACTATAACTTTTTATATTATTACATCTAGAAATACACACAGACCCTTATGCAGAATCCTGGTCACTATCACTTGTTATATTATTACATCTAGAAATGTATCCAGACCCTTCTCCAGAATTCTGGTCACTAGAACGTGTTGTATTACATCTAGAAATGTATCCAGACCCTTCTCCAGAATCCTGGTCACTATAACTTGTTATATTATTACATCTAGAAATGTATCCAGACCCTTCTCCAGAATCTTGGTCACTATAACTTGTTCTATTATTAGATCTAGAAATGTGTCCAGACCCGTCTCCAGAATCCCGGTCACTATAACTTGTTATATTATTACATCTAGAAATGTGTCCAGACCCTTCTCCAGAATCCTGGACCCTTTAACTTGTTATATTATTAGATCTAGAAATGGATCCAGACCCTTCTCCCGAATCCTGGTCACTATAACTTGTTATATTATACATCTAGAAATGTATCCAGACCCTTCTCCAGAATCCCGGTCACTATAACTTGTTATATTATTACATCTAGAAATGTATCCAGACCCTTCTCCAGAATCCTGGTCACTATAACTTGTTATATTATTACATCTAGAAATGTATCCAGACCCTTCTCCAGAATTCTGGTCACTAGAACGTGTTGTATTACATCTAGAAATGTATCCAGACCCTTCTCCAGAATCCTGGTCACTATAACTTGTAATATTATTACATCTAGAAATGTATCCAGACCCTTCTCCAGAATCGTGGTCACTATAACTGGTTATATTATTACATCTAGAAATGTGTCCAGACCCTTCTCCAGAATCCTGGACCCTTTAACTTGTTATATTATTAGATCTAGAAATGTATCCAGACCCTTCTCCAGAATCATGGTCACTATAACTTGTTATATTATTACATCTAGAAATGTATCCAGACCCTTCTCCAGAATCCAAGTCACTATAACTTGTTCTATTATTAGATCTAGAAATGTGCCCAGACCCTTCTCCAGAATCCCGGACACTATAACTTGTTATATTATTACATCTAGAAATGTGTCCAGACCCTTTCTCCAGAATCCCGGTCACTATAAACTTGTTATATTATTACATCTAGAAATGTATCCAGACCCTTCTCCAGAATCATGGTCACTATAACTTGTTATATTATTACATCTAGAAATGTATCCAGACACTTCTCCAGAATCCTGGTCACTATAACTTGTTCTATTAATACATCTAGAAATGTATCCAGACCCTTCTCCAGCATCCCGGTCACTATAACTTGTTATTATTACATCTAGAAATGTATCCAGACCCTTCTCCAGAATCCTGGTCACTATAACTTGTTATATTATTACATCTAGAAATGTATCCAGACCCTTCTCCAGAATCCTGGACACTTTAAGGGCTTGTTCACATGATGTTTGTGTGATCCGTTTTACGGATCCGTTTTGCGGATCCGTAAAACGGATCTGACAATTGTCAGTGTGATTAACATTGCTTTCAATGGCAAAAGCGCATTGCTGTTCACACGAGTGATTGCCGATGCGCTTTTCGCGATGCGTTTTTCGGATCCGTTTTAAGAATTGACATGTCAATTCTTCTTGCGTTTTACGCAAGAGAAATCCCCATAGGAAATAATGGAGTGCGCTTTTGGCATCCCGAAAGCGGATGCAAAAGCGCAGCATACATTTGGGTGCGTTTTGGATCCGCTTTCGATGCCAAAAACGCATCCGTAAAACGCATTGGATTTAAATTAAATATAAAATTTTAATATTTTGTTTGGCTTATATTTAGTTTGTAAATGTATGTAAACATAGATATATATAAATGTATATAATAGTATACAAATGTACATTTATATATATATATATGTACATAAATATATATATATATATATAATGTATACTAAATATATATTTAATTTATAAATATTTAGTTTAGAAATTTAGTTTTATACATGATTGTTATTAATTAATTTACATGGGGTGGGTTTGAAAACTATTGGTTGATTTAAAAAAAAAAAAATAGGGGGAGGACGGGTTCTAAAATCATAGGTGTATGTACAGCTGACTGACACTAGGTAAAAAAAGGTTTTTTTCTTGGTCATTGATAGGTTATATTATATTTAAATTGCAGTTTGATAGGTTGATTTAAATAAAGCATTGAAAAAACGGATCCAAAAAACGGATCCGTAAAATGCATGCAAAACGCATCCAAAAAAGGATCAGCTGTTGCGTTTTTTGGATCCGCTTTTTGGATGCAGTTTACATCCAGTTTTCGCAGGTTAAAAACGGATCCGTAAAACGCATCCAAAACGGATCCAAAACGTCGTGTGAACAAGCCCTAACTTGTTATATTATTACATCTAGAAATGTATCCAGACCCTTCCTGAACTCTGTTAGTGAATTCACCATGACATTTCCTCTGGCAGAAAGTTCCACAGTCTCACTGCTCTTACAGTAAAGAATCCCTTTCTATGTTTATGTAGAAACGCCCCCTTGTTCTGGATACAGTCATGAGTATAAATAGATCCTGGGAGAGATCTTTATATTGACCTTTAATGTATTTATACATATTTATTATGTCCCCCGAAGCCGTCTTTTCTCTAAACTAAATAACCCTAATCTTGCTAATCTTTCTGTGTACTGTAGTCCACCCAGTCCTTTTATTATTTTTGTTGCCCACCTTTGTACCTGTTTCAAGCTCTACAATGTCTTTCCTGTGCACTGGTGCCCAAAACTGTATACAGTATTCCATGTGTGGTCTAACCAGTGACTTGTATAATGGGAGAATAATGTTCTCATCATGTGCATCTATGCCCCTTCTAATGCACCCCATGATCCTATTTGCCTTGGCAGCTGCTGTCTGACACTGGCTGCTGCAATTAAGTTACTGTCCACCAGGATTCCCAAGTCCTTCTCCATGTCACTTTTACCCAGTGTTTTTTCCATTTAACAATGTAATCATGTAATGGATTTCTCTTCCCATGTGCATAACCTTGCATTTATCAGTGTTAAACCTCATCTGCCATTTCCCTGCCCAGGCCTCCAACTTATCCAGATCCCTTGTAATAACACATTATTCTCTATTGTGTTGATTACTTTACAGAGCTTAGTATCATCTTCAATGATCGATATTCTACTGTGTATTCCCTGTGTAAGATCATTAATGAAAAATGTTAAAGAGGATAGGGCCCATACTGACCCTTGTGGTAACCACCTAGTAACAGCGATCCAGTCTGAGTATGTACCGTTAATTACTACCCTTTGTTTTCTATTAGTGAGCCAGTTACTTACCCACTTGCACACATTTTCCCCCAGTCCAAGCATTCTCATTTTACTTACCAACCTTTTATGTGGCACCGTATCAAATGCTTTAGAAAAATCTAGATATATGACATCCAGTGCCTCACCCCGATCCAGTCTAGCACTGACTTCCTCATAGAAGCTGATGAGATTAGTCTGACAGGACTGATCCTTCATGAACCCGTGCTGGAACGGTGTTATACATTTATTTTCAGTGAGATACTCCAGGATAGCATCTCTGAGAAAACCTTCAAACATTTTACCTACAACAGAGGTTAAACTTACTGGCCTATAGTTTCCTGGATCACTTCTTGACCCCTTTTTGAGTATTGGCACCACATTTGCTATGCACCAATCCTTTAGGATATACCCTGTTTTATGTTGATCTTACAAGAGGCAGTGACTTTTCCACATATGATTATGTTAGTAAAGACAGCGATGCACAGGACAAAGGCAAAGGATGTTAATAGTCATGTAATCAATCAGACACAGAACTGATGACAGCAGCAACTTAGGAGTATGTTGATCTTGCAGGAGGCAGTGACCTTTCCACATCTGAGTATGTTGGTGAAGACAGGAATACACACGACAATGGCAAAGTATGTTGATAGAGAGTTGTGAAATCAATCAGACAAATTGGTAACAGCAGCAACTTAGGAGTATGTTGTTCTTGCAGGAGGAAGTGACCTTTCCACATCTGAGTAGTGGTGGTCTGTAATTGATAACACATTATTTATTCGGTAGGGTGGAGCAGTGCCGAATAGGGCAACCCCAGGTTATCCTGGTTGACACCTCCTAATACAGACCCTCAATTGATGACCACTTTTTTGTATGTTTTGTATGTTCATATTTTTTTAAATATTACTTTGTGTATTTGATGGCGTCATATATACTGTACTTTATAAGTAATATTAAAGTTTTAACCCTCTATAATTCAGTGATACGGTGATAGAGTTATCAATCTAATGTTAGATGGTTCTTTTTTAGAGAATTTGCACACAAATGTCTTTGCACAGAAATACATTTAATATGGTATTACAGAAAGTAAAAGACACACAACCCTCTATAATTAATTCCAGCCCTCAGCTCAAAGGTCATTCTTCTTTGAGCTGTAGACCTAAATCATCTATTTACAGCAGCAACTTAGGAGTTTGTTGATCTTGCAAAGGCAGTGACTTGTCCATGTCTGGTTATGTTATTAAAGGGTTTGTCTCGCTACAATGATTGGGTTTTAATTAAAAGATCTTTAAAAAACAAGCAGCTTTGCAATATATGTTCATTACAAATGTCCTACTGATTTTGAGTTATCCCTGGTAGTAGGAGTGCATCAGCTTCTCAAATCACTATAGCAGCCGACCTGTTGATTTTTCTCTCACTGGCTGTCAGGTCTGATGACTCATCAGCTTCTGAATACAGGTCAGAGCACAGAGCCCCTCCCGCACAGTATGAGGCCACTTGTGAGGCTTCTGTAGGGAAGGGGGGGGGGAGGGCTCTGGCTTCTATGTCTGTGTGGATTAACCCTGTGTGTGCCTGCTCCCTCCTGCTCTCTACACAGATTGAGGAGAGCAGAGGTGAAGCTGATCTGTGGTCAGTACGATGTGACAGCAGTGAAGTGTGTTACTATAATCATGATGTGTCTGTGGAGCTCTGACTATACTAATAGAACAGATCAGGGGGGCATGTGAACGGTTCATATCCCTCCCTGCTCTGCTGTATTAGTGACACATCGTGATTATAGTAACACACTTCACAGCTGCCCTGTGTCTGTTTTGACAGGGTTTGTTTGTTGTTGCTTGAGATGTCCGTGGAGATTTGTATGCTAAGCAGGGGGTATAGGAACCTTTACACCCCCCCCCCCTGCTCTGCTATTAGCGTACACAGCTTCACAGACCTCTCGGCTCCACACTCATAGATCAGCCCTCTCCCTGCTGTCTCCTGACTCTGTAGAGGAGCAGCAAGAGCCCAGCCACAGCAGCCGCACAATGCAGCTGATCCAGCAGTGAGCAGCAGATCTAGGCAGGCACACACGGGGTTAACTCTGGCAGCAATCCCCCTTGCCCTCCCCCCCTGCTGTATAGAAGTTACTACAGTCCGAGGAGGAGAGCTTTCTGTGTGCTGAGAGGACGGGGGAAGGGGGAGGAGTAGAGGCAGACAAGGAGCACACCCCTGAATTTAAAAATCCTATGCTGACAGACACATTGAAGTAGGCTGAAAGCCTGTAGTGAGACAACTGCTTTAAGGACAGTGATACATGTGACAAAGACAAAGGATGTTGATAGAGATTCCTGTAATCAGACATGGAACTGATGATAGCAGCAGGTTAGGAGTGTGTTGATCTTTCAAGAGGCAGTGACTTGTCCATGTTTAATTATGTTAGTGAAGACAGGGATTCACATGACAAAGGCAGTGGGTATTGAGAGAGAGTTGTTTAGTTAATCAGTTTATGACAGCAGCGGGAGGGTAGTGTGCTGATCTTGCAGGAGGCAGTGACTATCTCTGACTATCTTAGTAAGGACAGGGATGCCTTCGATACAGATAAAACAAGGTCTACATAATCCATATATGGAAGAAAGGCTTTGCTAATGAGTTTCATTGAGGCTGAAATGTGTCAGAGAAACCTTCCTTAGAAATGATTAAGGATGTTTTAGAGCCTGAAATGTGTCAGAAAAAGCAGAAATGAATTATGACGTAAACCTCTGCAAGATGTTTTTATTATGAAGAAATAAAGAATTTGTGGTTTTTAAAGATCAAGGGTGACATGTATGTACGGGGCTGCACCAGTTATCTGGCGCCCTCTCAGCTCAAAAGCTGGCGCAGCCCTGTGCGCTCAAAGTATGAGCAGGTGCACTCCACAATTAGGCACATTATCGGGCGCCTGAGATCGGGGGCGTCCTGGAGGCGTTTCGCAGCACAACCGTATTATTCTACACATTTATGACTTTAGTGCGGCAAATCCAGGGGCATTACTGCTGGAACAGGTAGAGCACTTTAATAGTGGTTTACCTGAGCCTGAAGGGTCGCTTTGTAGCTAGAAAGCGCTAAATATATGACCCGCAGTAGAACGGGTTCATAGATTCAGGCGCAGTCTACACTACTAATGCGGGCAAAAAAATGGTGCCTGGGCGCCACAAATCATACCTGTCGCCCCAAGAGTGCTGGTTTGAGAACATCTTTATTGCATGCTAATTGATTTATGTGAAGACTGGAAGACCTGCTGACACACGTGCACCCTACATTGGTTTGCTGCTGTGTGTCCTGTGGCTGGAGTACACAGAGAGCCGGCCAAAGATGTGCAGCTCTCTCCATTCACCTCTAAGGTAGTTAGAACATAGTCAAGCAAATGTGCTCATCTGTACTTGGAACTCCCATAGAAGTGTATATAAAGAGCTGTGCATCCATGGCCGGGTCAGAATTCAGGCAGCCTGTGGAAAACTCCAGATGGAAATAGACCTTTAATTTTTATTGTCATTGAATAAAACAATAAAATAAAACTACTCTATATACTACTACACCTTAACAGCACTCTATGTATTTGGAGCTTACTCCCTGATAAGAACAACTCCGACTTGAGGACGGCCCCGATGCACCTAACTTTATCGTTCCTTTCCCATGGAGAGAGTGTTTATTTTACTTAGAGCAGTATATGCAATCAGAAATCAAATTAAAGGCAATTATCCAGATCCCTGTTAGTTTACTGCAGGAAGGTTGTTTAGTTACCTTTACTATTGGTCTTTGATTTATGATCATTTTTTTGACTAGCACTAACAGGGATTGGGGTAATTGCCTTTAATTAGATTTTTGATTGCATATCCTGCCCTAAGTAAAATAAACTGTGTACATGAATGGAACTAGGGGGCAATCTTCAGGTCAGGGTTGCTCTTATCAAGACGGGTGCCCCAAATAGTTATGGTGTCCTTAGGATGTAATAGGTTAGACGGTGACATTTTACTTTTTTTTTACTTTACCTTTTGTATTCAATGTATATAAAAGTTACGTTTTAATATAAGTTTAAATCAGAGAACATTATAGATGAAGTCTTAGGGCGACACGTCCCAATACGCAAGTGCCGATTTTTTGGGGTCTGTATGCCTCCATAACGCATTGCATACACTAGTGATACGTTATGCGCCTCCGTTTTACACAATGCGCCTCGATAGGCGCATTACATTCACTATCACTACACTACACATACATTAGATATGCTATGTGTTGCGATTGCACTGCATTTCGCCTTTTTAGGTGCATTAAGTTTACTATGCAAGATATAACAGACGCCAGATTTTTGAGAGGATCGTACTTTCAGGCGCACTTTACACTGATTGGTGACGCCAATTTTTGGACGTGTCGCCCTTAGTGTAGACCTTTTAATCAGAGCAACGGAGGTCCAGCAAAACAAATCACTTTCAACAAAATCCTAATCTATAATGGCATATAACCCAAAACGCGTTGGAGACAGGCTTATGCTGTGTTTGTCGTGGATTTTGTGGAAACACAATAAGGCTGGGTTTACGCCCCATTATTCTCTGTTGCAGGTATTCAAAAGGTTAGAATTAATAAGGTTTCCTCAGAGAACAAATATAGTCCTACGTTTGCTCTACTTGTCAGCAGCACACAATTTCTGTACAGTAAATGGTCTACCACTTTTGTGCTTCTCACGTAAAGCATATACCACCAGCAAACAGAACAAATATGGTCCAAATAGGACTACGTTTGCTCTATTAAAGTCTATGGGCTGGCTGCGGCTAAGTCGGGGTATCCTTTGGGGAATCTTTTTTCATGATACCCCGACCGATAACAACATTACAATTAACGCTGTGTGAACCAAGTCTTAAAAAGTGAATTTATTGAATACTGGATGTTGGACTGATTCTCCAGACTGTTTTCCTAGACATCCAGGTATCTGACGACCACCTGGTTATCTACTGTTAAAGGGGCTGCTCACACAATGTTTTGTCTTCCATGTTAGGTATCCATCGGGATACCGCGAGAAAATGTACCCTGAGAGATACAGCAGAGGACTACACTTTTGTATCCCACACTGTGTAATATGTATACCGCTGTAAAATATAGCAGACATTGTCCAAAGAGAATACATTTGCTCCTTTCTTCTTTAAGGGTTACCACACGTCATCCATAGGTGTATCTTTTTTTGTAGTATCCCAACTAATACCTGCAGTGGAGGACAAAATGCTGTGGAATGGACCTTAAATTGTAATAAAAATAGGGCTTTGACAATGTTATTGCTTTATTTTTACCCCTAAGAATATTAATGACCTCATTTGTGCCCAATGCAAAGTATAAATGTCCTCCTGAAAATTAAATTGGGCATTTTTATTGTGTGGGCAGGCATGGACTGGTCCACAGGAAACTTATGGTGGACTCCTAGGCATTGTGGGTCTCTAGTTAGGGCAGGCTTGGGTTGCTTTTGGGTTGCTGGAGAATGGCGGAGAAAGAGAGACAGAAGAGTCGTGTGCAATCAGGTACAGCAGCTGTAGGGTTGGCCCCAAGAATCAATTCCACTGGTGGGTAACAAGAATCATCTCCACTGGTAGGCACCAAGAATAATCTCCACTGGTGGGCCCCCAGAATCAACTCCACTGGTGGGCCCCCAGAATCAACTCCACTGGTGGGCCCCAAGAAACAATTCCACTGGTGGGCCCCCAGAATCAACTCCACTGGTGGGCCCCCAGAATCAACTCCATTGGTGGGCCCCCCAGAATCAACTCCACTGGTGGGCCCCAAGAATCAACTCCACTGGTGGATGACAAGAATCATCTCCACTGGTGTTCCCCAAGAATCATCTCCACTGGTGGGGCCTCAAGAATCAACTCCACTGCTGGGCCCCAATAATGAACTCCACTGGTGGGCCCCAAGAATCAAATCCACTGGTGGGCCCCAAGAATCGACTCCACTGGTGGATGACAAGAATCATCTCCACTGGAGATGGAGTGAAGTTGATTCTGGGGGCCCACCAGTGGAGATGATTCTTGTCATCCACCAATGGAGTTGATTCTTGGGGCCCACCAGTGGAGTTGATTCTTGGGGCCCACCAGTGGAGTTGATTCTTGGGGCCCACCAGTGGACTTGATTCTGGAGGCCCACCAGTGGAGATTATTCTTGGTGCCCACCAATGGAGATGATTCTTGTTACCCACCAGTGAAGTTGATTCTAGGGGCCCACCAGTTGAGTTGATTCTTGGACTCCACTAGTGGAGTTCATCGTTGGAGCCTAACAGTGGAGTTGATTTTTGTCACCCAACAGTTGAGTTGATTCTTGAGGTCCATCAATGGAGTTACTTCTTGGAGCCCACAAGTAAAGCTGATGTTTGGAGCCCATCAGTGGAGTTTATTCTTGGAGCCCACCAGTGGAGTTGATATTGAGGTTCACCAGGGTAAATGATTCTTGGGACCCACCAGTGGAGTTGATTCTTGGGGCCCACCAGTGGAGACGATTATTGGAGTCCACCAGTAAAGTTGATTATTGGAGCCTACCAGTAGAGTTGATTCTTGGGGCCCCAATAATCAACTTTACTGGTGGATGACAAGAATCATCTTTACTGGTGGGCCCCTAGAATCAACTCCACTGGTGGGTCCCAAGAATCATCTACCCTGGTGGACCCCAATATCCACTCCACTGGTGGGTCCCAAGAATCCACTCCACTGGTAGGCACCAAGAATCAGTTTCACCAGGCACTTCAGTCTGGCACAGTGTATGGGGGCACCAATATGGTTATTTCAATTGATTTTAGGTATAAAGAAGTAATTTTATTAATAAAAAACATTTCTGACCCCAAACAGTAATAACAACTTTATTACCCCACAAAATAAAAACTCCAACCATTGTGTCCTCTTATAGGAAAATAAGGTCCTCTAGTAGTGCCACCATAGTAAATTAGTTCTCCCATATAGAAAAATAATGGTTCCCAATTGCAAAATAGTGACTACTCCTCATAAACAGTGCCCCCCAGTTTCTCCATAAAATAAGAAAAAGTATCATTTATACTCACCTTGCCCCAATCCCTCAGGGAAGGAAGCAGCTAAAACCTGGACGCTAATGTCCGGTACATGACAGCCTATTGGCTCCAAGCATTACCTAGGTGGCAAGCTTAGATGTCCTCTGACCTAGAGAAAATAATACAAGGACTACAGGAATGCAAGGGCTACATGACCCTAATATTTCTCACTGAAGAACTCTGTCTTGTGCAAGAAGAATACATCCAAAAGTAGAAGCAGAATGGTGATCATCAGGGTTTAGGACTAGGAAAGAGGTGCAGCTGGAGGCAGTCTTGTCTGGACAGAGTCGAGTCTATATAAATACAGTACATAGAGAAGGCATTGCATGCTCCAGTCAAAGATTCCTTGAGATAAAAGATCTTCCAGAGGAACATTCTTCAAATGTCTACAAAGGAAAGGAAAAGCAAACATACTATAAAGCTAGCAACTAGATGCCTAGAGGAGAGGTGGAAATCTCAGGAACTTCTGACCTTTCAGCTAATCCCACCTACATCAGACCCCTCTACTTGTATTCTCTTGTCTTTTCTTTACTACAGGGACATTGCCGGCATTACAATACTGTACAAATTCACGTAGGAAAAGTTCGGAAACACTTGATCAATGGGAACTGGCACTGTCTCCGCTGTAGTAGGTGCAGCATGTACAGCACATAGTTGGTACTTGGCTTTGTCATGATAAGCACCACTGGTTTAGCTCACTGAGAATTGCTGAGACTTAATGCACTTGTAGCAAACCCTCAGCTGTGAAATGTATTCGATCTGCATTGATTTCCCACCATTTAAAGGGAACAATGTAATGTAAGCAGAGATCATGTAAATAGTGAGGTCTTTAAGCAAACAGTGTCGGACTAGGGTGCCTAGGGCCCAAGAGTGGAGTTATTTCTGAGGCCCACCAACTTGTCATTACTTAGATAAAAAAGTTCCTGTGCTAGAGATAAGACTCTAAAACAGCTAAATATTACCGTCTACGCTATGTCTAAACAGCAGCTTGGAAGGATCCCTACTACTCCTTACAAATACAAGCACTTCAAAGACTAAACAGCTGCCAACAATTGAAGCACATTCATAGTAATAGTTTCAAATAGTTTCTATTCCTTATAATCAAGTAACAATTATTTCAGACAAATTTAGAGTGCATCTGGGTAGAAATAATCTGCAGGCATCATATGTCCTAGGGGGAGAAAAACTTGGAGAATCGCTTGTTGAGAAAGATCTGGGCGTTCTTGTAGATCATAGACTACAGAACAGCATGCAATGTCAATCAGCTGCCTCTAAGGCAAGTAAGATATTGGCGTGTATTAAAAGAGGCCTGGACTCGCGGGACAAGGATGTAATTCTACCGCTGTACAAAGCATTGGTGCGTCCTCACTTAGAATATGCTGTTCAGTTCTGGGCCCCAGTTTATAGAAGAGATGTAATGGAGCTAGAGAGAATGCAAAGACGAGCAACCAAACTTATCAGAGGAATGGAGCATCTTAGTTATGAGGAGAGGTTAGAAGAACTTATTTAGTCTTGAGAAAAATGATTAATTTATATAAATATATAAATGGTCCCTACAAAAAGTATGGGGAAAAATGATTTCATGTAAAGCCCCCTCAAAAGACAAGGAGACATTCCCTTCGGCTCGAGAGAAAAGGATTCAATCTCCAGAGGAGAAGAGCGTTCTTCACTGTAAGAACTGTGGAATAGCCGCCTGAGGAGCTGGTCACAGCAGTAACTGTAGAGAGTTTCAAGAAAGGCTTAGATAACTGCTTACTACTAAATAATATTAATACATACTATATGTAGCCGTATAAAATTCTGGATCCTGGCTGGTGGAAGCTCTGGGGTCAGAGATGGGGTCTCCACTGCAGCAGATTGGTTCTTGCCTTGTGGGTTTCAGGGCATTCACCAGTGGGGAGGTTGGGCTTGAACTCCTTGTCTCCCTCCCTCACCTACATTTTTCCCACCCTTGGTTGAACCGATGGACACGTGTCTTTTTTCAACCGTACTAACTATGTGACTATATAGAGTGTGCGGCACACGTAGACCAGTGGTTGTCTTCTATAGTAAGCGTTCCTCTGAAGTCAACAAGTCCATTTTTCCAATGAACTGTCATCCTTTGGCAAAAGCTTCAAAGGCATTGGGGAACACCTGAACGAGGTTTCGGGAGACTCCTTTTTTGCACTACATCACGGTGTGCCATGGATTTACCTCTCTTGTATTGTATCTGAAGCCTTTCCACTGAGCACCCATCTATGACGTTTCGGAGTGTGGTACCCCTACATCTCTGCAGCCAATCAGAGGCTAAAGCGGGGATGTCCCTGTTTGGAAGAAGCTAAAAAAAAAAAAAACATTGCCGCGCTGGATCGGAGATGGGGGGAGGTGAGGTTACTTTTTTAATTTTAAATGGGCACCAAAAATAAAAATTTAGATGGACAACCTCTTTAATTATTGCTGCTTATACTGTTTCACTGGGTGGCAGGGGCCATCTCATTTGGCCTTAGGGCTCTATTATATATTAGTTGTGCCTAAGTGTAGATATAGGGGAAGATTGTCGTCCTTAGACCATTGTGGTAGTTCTGTAATTTTCGGTGCTTCATTAGCACAGACAATGCAATCTGCAAGGTGACCATGATGCCCCCAATATCAGGGATTTTATATCCCTGCAGATTCATTCCCTGATTTATATGGAGAAAGGACAATGAATGTAGAAGATTGACAGGACGTCAGTGTAATATATTTCGTGGTCGGGTTTTCTTCCCGTGCGCTCACCTTTGATCAGAAAAATAACTAAATCTTCTCTTTATGCCGCTGAGTTCTACTAACTTACTCTTGCATTGTAAATTCATGCAAATTTTACTCGCTGTGAAAAACACATATGGGAAGAGTGATGAACGGCGCCGTTATCATCGTAAACGTATTACCCGCGAAACCATGGGAATAAGGCGCCGCAGCTTTACAATGTATAGGAAGAGATCGAAGGAGCCTCCAAACGCTTTAGGTGATTGTTCAGATCATTTCTGTTTGGTTGCTTTGCAAAAAGAGTTTAGGAAACCAAAAGGGAAGGAAAGCCTCGAAATTACTGGTAACAATATTATGGTGGGATGTGTGCAGCACAATGGCCTCAGCTATGACCTGGTAAGGAATAGAGTAACTATAGGACACGCAAGAAAGCAAACACAATCGGGGGACATGGACCCCCCAATGCTACAGAGCAGAGCAGCATACCTCCCAAGTGTTTGAAGGCCAAAGAGGGACACTTATGGTTCATTATGAGGAAGAATTGTTTTCATGCATATCTATACACCTTAAGGGTATGTTCACACGATGTACTGCAGCACGTACAGTATGCGCCGCAGTACATCGTGTCTTTCGGGAGCTCGCGCTGATACGTGCGTACTCCCGTGGTGCAGGGCGGCCGGCCGGCCCCATTGACACTCATTACTCACGGCGCGTAATCGCCGGAAGTAATTAACATGTCACTTATCTCCCCGCACGTACAATGCAATCGTATTGTATGAGCGGGGAGAGGAGGCGTAATACATAGTTCTCTATGAGAATTTCGGCGCGCATCTTGCCCGTATTAGAGCGCAAATACGTGGCGAAATGTGCGTCGAAATTACGCCGTGTGAATATAGCCTGATAGTCTCTTATTTACAAATTAATGAACATGCACATTTTTATAATCCACATTGCAACACATTACTGGTTTATAAATTGTAGCCTAATATGTAGTTAGGAACCAAAGAGACGCCTTTGGGAGACAAGTAGAGTAAGTTTATTTATGCCAGTTTATTCATCAATTCAAAAAGAGGAACATTTAAAGGGGTGTTCTCACCACAATTCACTTTTAACATGTAGGGAAAGAGAAATGAAGACGATTACCAAATACATTGCTGTGTTGATTTTGCCTTGTTCAAGAGATAAAGAAGATTTTATCTCCTCTTAGAGTACATACGATTCTCTCCTTGCCGACCACCTCTCCCCACCTCTCCCTGCTCTCACTTTTGCTCCAATCTCTTAGGCCTATTTTACATTCTTCCTAATAGTTCGATAATCAAACCAAAAACAAGGGTGAAGGTTGTGTTAAATCGCTCAAGGTGGTTGTTATGAGAGTGTTCTTGTCTGCTTGGGGGCGGGGCTTAACTGTCCCTAATTTAGTAAGTAAAATGTTTTCACGTATGTTATTGGTGGCTTAGCTAGACCCAATGTTTCCATCCAAAGAAGATCCCATCCTCTAACTTCTATGAGAGTTACAAATACAGTCGAGGGAGGGGGCCCACCTATATTCAGAACTCATTTAGGAAGTGAATGTAGAAGCCACCTCTCTATTCTCTGTTCCTATCTCCAAATCTGGAAGTTAGGAGATGGGAATACCCCTGTTACCATATTACTATGCATCTAATTGGGCATATCATTTCAATGTACAGCACGTGTCTTGCTGCCGATGCGCCACCGAGAACCTGGTCTCGGTGGGGGAAGCCAGCTATTTGGTGTCTGTAGCCCTATGTTGATGACACATGTCTCTAGCATGGCTGCTATGCGATTATTATGGGCTGGCTTTACCCGGGACGGTCATAGCGTTGGATGGGAGACCATTCCCGCATTCCAGGTCAGGCTTTTGAAACGTATTTGGTTGGCTATAAAAAGTCTGGTGTTCAGGGGGCGTGGTTTTGCTGCCTGAAGATTGGAGCAACACTGAGCCAAGGAAGAGGCGCTTACCCCCCAGGCTTGAGGAAAGGCTGTACAGTTGGTGGCTGTACTACTGTGTTTTTCTGATGCTGGACATTAGGTCCAGACCGCATATAGAGAGGAACTATATACATGTTTAGTCAGTGGCCAGATGGCCAAGGAGTTTGTTTTATGCATTTGTTTTCATGTGTCCTGTCTATTAAAGCTGGCTGAGGCCAGTCTTAAACGAAAGTCTGTGTCGGAGTGCAATCTATGGAGGTGCCAACCGTTTAACCAGCTAAGCAACCCCGGGACGGTCCAAAATGGCATCCAAATGCAAGTGAGTGCAAGATTGCAAGGGGCTGGCGTATCTAATTGTTTTCACTCTTCATAGCCTCTCCAGGCTCCCTCTTCCTGTGCAGGTTGTGGGATAGCTAGCTCCTTTTCCTAGCTGTGCCTGTTACAGGGACATTACTGATGGAGGGGCTGTAAAACATAGTGACACTGTCCAAGCAGGATGTCTGGCTATAAATATGAGCTTGCAGAGCTGTATTTGTCATAAGGTGATGCTTCTAGTAAGAGACAAAAACTTACCTTCTATCAAGACACACTGTTAGCTTCTGAGTGACTCTGTTATCTTCGATGTTATTATACATAAAAGCTGGTACAAGACTGCTCTCAGGTCAGTAACCAGAAGGGTGCATTCAGACAATGCTATTTGGGTGCGTTTTTTGTTTTTGTTTTTACTTGCAGCACTTCACAGCAATTAAACTGCCTTTACTACCAGCAAGCTCCTCTCAGTTATCTTAAATGGGTTGTCTCATCTCAGCAAAACTGCATTATTTCATCCATGCATCCTGTCACTTCCTGGTCAAGCCTTCTGTAATTAGCATATGAGCTCTGTGTATTCAGACTTCTGCTAATTAGATAAACAATCTCCTGCTATCAGGTCCAGAGAGCTTAAGAGCTAAAGTAAACAGTAGTAATTACTGTCTTTTGTCTGAAAGATCAGATAACACACAAGCTCTCAGGCTGCCTGCAGTTCTGTGCTGTAACCTATGTGATGTGATCACTCTCTGCTATCGGAAAGAACAAACAGCAGAGGGAGAGCAAACAGGTTGGTCACTAGAGAAACCAGAGAGCCCTCAGAAGGTGATAAAATCATGTGTAGCTCCTCAACAATAAAAAAAATTAACAAAGCAATATATTTGGAAAATGTTTTCATTTAGTGTTCCAAACATGTTGAAAGCTATTCTTTGTAGTGAGACAACCCCTTTAATTGTTGTGAGTGAGTGATCAGTTGCTGTTTTTTATAATCTGCAAGATTTTAAACAAAGTAACTGATTACTCAAAGTAACACCGTTCCGAACAATTTAGATAACTGAAAGAAGCTTACTAGTAATAAAGGCAATGTAATTGCAGTGCAGTACTGAAAGTGAACACGCACCAAAAACACACCATGTGAAAGCACCTCAAAGGTTAAAGTTTTTCTCAGTAGAAAGATGAGATCAGAGTGAGAAGTGAGGAGCTCCGTCCTGTCCTGCTGATAAGACACAGCAGGGAGTGACATCACCAACCAGGCCACTGCTAGAGCAGAGATAGGTGGTTGGTACCCTAGAGAAGCTTGTGTACACAAGCAGCAGATAAAAAAAACTGCTCTAAGTCTGAAATGAAGCAAAATAAGAACAGCAATGTATTTGATAATATTCACCTTTGCCTACATGTTTTGATCAATTAGATGGGATATCCCTTTAAGAAAGCAAATGGCACATAATTTGGGACCTATTTGGGTGTTCAAGTGTGGAAACTCACAACAACCAGTTCTTTCATTGGCCCACATCTGTCTATAATGAGCAGTAGGATAGATGTTTGCGGGGCCATCACTGTTACCATTGGCAGTTGTATGTATGTGTTAGCGCAGATCTCTGTATAATGGCCTATATAATCCTCATCTATGCTTCGGCGGTATTTATAAACTTGTGTGGGTTGCCGTTTTCTGGTGTCCTATTAATAAAAATAGCAGTGGTTCTCAGGAGAGAGCGCTCGTTATAAGAGACGTGACTAAACGGGAGAAGCTTCGCAGCACGGAAACTGTGCTCAGTCATTAGGAACAGAAGATGGCGGCCGCAGATGAAATAATGACACCGATTTTATTATAGGAGCTGTTTACCTAAAAGGGCGCCAATAACAAAGACTTCACGACCCAGAACTGAAGTCCTCAGAAGGGAAACGTTCCAAGTGGACAACTTTTCTCTTTGTTGCTAACCAGTCCAAAGACTTTGGCAGAGTTGCAGAGGCGGAATTCACTTTGAGGCTACGTCTACACGGCAGTGATCTACTGTCGGATTTTTAAGCGGATTCAGTATTTAGAATCCCCAAAAATTCCACTGTAAATCATCTCCATAGACCTCAATAGAAAGTCCGAGCTGTAGTCTACACACATCGGAGGTCAGAATTCAAAATTTTGAGAAAACGTAGGACATGTTCTATAATCTGCAGTATATATCACTTGAAAACGACACATTATAGTACTGATCTATTAAATGAGGCACCCAAAATCCAAATGCCGTGGCAAAAAACGCAACCAAAACTTATAAACTGAGTGTAAAATACTGGTTGGATTCTGATTAGGATCCAAGCAGTATTTTGTCCTTGCTGTGTAGACGTGGCCTGAAATTGCACTAGAAAGAGATCAAAAATGTGATAAAAGTCTTCTATATTATCCTAAGTATATATCTTCTGGAAGCATTCAATGCATGTCCCCATCCTTCTCCATCCTCAGATGGTACACCAGGATTGCCGTCAAGAATATCAAGGCCCCATGCAGCCAAAGCATCGGGACCCCCTTGTCCATTAAAAGTTCCTATCATGTACCACATCATGATGTTTGAAATTATGACCACCCCCCTCCACTGCGCCCCCTGGAGGTGGCAGCAGAGCCCTTTTTAAAAATTTGATCTGGCCCACTGCCGGCAGAAATTCCGGAATTGCCATTACGGTGGACCTGTGGTGAAAAGGGGCAGACGTTAAATGCTACCCCCTTAGATAGCACAACTGCCTGGTTTAGAAATTGTAGAAAGAACAATCTTGTCACTAAGATCTATCAGTCTAATTCATACTTTTCAGAATCCTGATTCTGGGAGATTGCTGCCCCGGGAACACTCCTGATCTGACCTAGAACACCCATTTTCGGATAATGATTTGCATAAATCTCACCCCTTTGTGTCCCAATTTCCATTGGGGCAACATCTACAGCTGCACATGGACCCAATATGTTAGTAGCAGTTTACTTCTTACTGTCTTATTATATTGCATAAATAGGCCCTAGATAATACATTTTATCACTGACACTTAGGGCGACATGTATGAACATTGGTGCATAGAGCCCAGTTCTAAATCGCTTTAAGGCAGTGTAGAGCCAATACCACAAGTCTGGCTCAGGCACCACCTTTACCCTGGTCTGACTGCTCTTCTGCAGGTCCTACATATAGGGCAGTGTAGAGCCAATACCACAAGTCTGGCTCAGGCACCACCTTTACCCTGGTCTGGCTGTTCTTCTGCAGGTCAAACATACAGGGCAGTGTAGAGCCAATAACACAAGTCTGGCTCAGGCATCACCTTTACCCTGGTCTGACTGATCTTCTGCAGGTCACACATAGAGGGCAGTGTAGAGCCAATACCACAAGTCTGGCTCAGGCACCACCTTTACCCTGATCTGGCTGTTCTTCTGCAGGTCACACATACAGGGCAGTGTAGAGCCAATACCACAAGTCTGGCTCAGGCACCACCTTTTACCCTGGTCTGGCTGTTCTTCTGCAGGTCATACATACAGGGCAGTGTAGAGCCAATACCACAAGTCTGGCTCAGGCACCACCTTTACCCTGGTCTGGCGTTTCTTCTGCAGGTCATACATACATGAGCAGTGTAGAGCCAATATCACAAGTCTGGCTTAGGCACCACCTTTTACCCTGGTTGGCTGCTTCTTCTGAGGTTCATATATACAGGGCAGTGTAGAGCCAATACCACAAGTCTGGCTTCAGGCACCATCTTTTACCCTGGGTCTGGTGTTCTTCTGCAGGGCTTTACATACAGAGCAGTGTTAAGAGCCAAGACCACAAGTCTGGTCAGGCACACCTTTACCCTGGTATGGCTGTTCTTCTGCAGGTCTACATACAGGGCAGTGTTAGAGCTAATACCACAAGTCTGGCTAGGCACCACCTTACCTATTCTGGCTGTTTCTTTATTCTGCAGGTCTTAATTACAGGGCAGTGTAGACTAATACACCCAAGTCTGGCTCAGGCAACCACCTTTACCCTGGTTGGCTTGTTCTTATGTTTGGTCATTACATAACAGGGCAGTGTAGAGCCAATACACAAGTCTGGACTCAGGCACCCTTTACCTCTGGTCTGGCTGTTCTTCTGCTGATCATAATACAGGGCAGTGTAGAAGCTAATACAACCAAGTCTGGCTCAGGCAACCTTTACCCTGGTCTGGCTGTTCCTCTGCAGGTCATACATAGAGGGCAGTGTAGAGCTAATACCACAAAGTCTGGCTCAGGCACACCTTTCCATGGTTGGCTGTCTTTGCAGGTACATAACATATTTGGCAGTTGTAATAGGAAAGGGCTAATACCACAAGTTTGGGCTAGGCGAACACATTACCCTGGTTGGCTGTTCTTCTGCAGGTCAGAATTACAGGGCAGTGTAGAGCCAATGCCACTCAAGTCTGGTTCAGGCACCACCTTTACCTGGTCTGGCTGTTCTTATGCAGGTCATACATACAGGGCAGTGTAGATGCCAAATCCACAAGTCTGGCTCAGGCACCACCATTTACCTGGTCTGGCTGTTCTTCTGCAGGTAGGTCTTACATACGGCGCTGTGTAGAGCTAATATACCACAACGTCTGGCTCAGGCACCACCTTTACCATGTCTGGCTGTTCTTCTGCAGGTTCATAATACAGGGCCCCCAAAGGTGTAGAGCCAATACCACAAGTCTGGCTCAGGCGCCCACCTTTCCCCTGTCTGGTGTTATTCCTCAGGTATACCATACAGGGCAGTGTTGTCAGAGCCAATTTCTCAAGTCTGGCTCGGCGCCACCTTTCCCCTGGGTCTGGCGTGTTCTTCTGCAGGTCCATTAACATACAGGGAATGTGTAGTGCCAATACACATGTCTGGCTCAGGCTATCACCTTTAACCTGGTCTGTTCTTCTGCAGGTCATAACATTACAGGCAGTGTAGAGCCAATAACACAAGTCTTGCTCAGGCACCACCTTTACCCTGGTCTGGCTGTTCTTCTGCAGGTCATACATAATTGGGCAGTGTAGAGCCAATACCACAAGTCTGGCTCAGGTACCACCTTTACCCTGGTCTGCTGTTCTTCTGCAGGTCATATACAGGGCAGTGTAGAGCCAATACCACAAGTCTGGCTCAGGCACCACCTTTACCCTGGTTGGCTGTCTTCTGCAGGTCATACATACAGGGCAGTGTAGAGCTCAATACCACAAGTCTGGCTCAGGCACCACCTTTATCCTGGTCTGGTGTTTCTCTGAGGTCATACATACAGGGCAGTGTAGAGCCAATACCACAAGTCTGGCTCAGGCACACCTTTACCCCTGTTGGCTGTCTTCTGCAGTCTTTACATACAGGGCAGTGTAGAGCCAATACCACAAGTCTGGCTCAGGCACCACCTTTACCCTGGTCTGGCTGTTCTTCTGCAGGTCATACATACAGGGCAGTGTAGAGCCAATACCACAAGTCTGGCTCAGGCACCACCTTTACCCTGGTGAGGCTGTTCCTCTAAGGTCATACATACAGGGCAGTGTAGAGCCAATACCACAAGTCTGGCTCAGGCACCACCTTTACCTGGTCTGGCTGTTCTTCTGCAGGTCATACATACAGGGCAGTGTAGAGCAATACCACAAGTCTGGCTCAGGCACACCTTTACCCTGGTTGTTCTTCTGCAGGTCATACACAGGGCAGTGTAGAGCAATACCACAAGTCTGGTCAGGCACACCTTTACCTGGTTGGCTGTTCTTTGCGGTCATAATCAGGGCAGTGTAGAGCAATACACAAGTCTGGCTCAGGCCCACCTTTACCTGGTTGTTTCTTCTGAGGTCATACATAAGGGCAGTGTGAGCCAATACCCAAGTCTGGCTCAGGCACACTTTACCTGGTTGGGTTCTTCTGCAGGTCATACAAACGGGCAGTGTAGAGCCAATACCACAAGTCTGGCTCAGGCACCACCTTTACCCTGGTTGGCTGTCTTCTGCAGGTCATACATACAGGGCAGTGTAGAGCCAATACCACAAGTCTGGCTCAGGCACCACCTTTACCTGGTCTGGCTGTTCTTCTGCAGGTCATACATACAGGGCAGTGTAGAGCCAAAATACCACAAGTTGGCTCAGGCACCACTTTACCTGGTCTGGCGTTCCTTCTGCAGGTCATACTACACGGCAGTGTAGAGCCAATACCACAAGTCTGGCTCAGGCAACCACCTTTACCCTGGTCTGGCTGTCTTCTGCAGGTCATACATACAGGGCAGTGTAGAGCCAATACCACAAGTCTGGCTCAGGCACCACCTTTACCTGGTCTGGTGTTCTTCTGCAGGTCATACATACAGGGCAGTGTAGAGCCAATACCACAAGTCTGGCTCAGGCACCACCTTTACCCTGGTCTGGTTTCTTCTGCAGGTCATACATACAGGGCAGGTGTAGAGCAATACCACAAGTCTGGCTCAGGCACCACCTTACCCTGGTCTGGCTTTCTTCTGCAGGTCATACATACAGGGCAGTGTCAGAGCCAATACCACAAGTCTGGCTCAGGCACCACCTTTACCCTGGTTGGCCTGTTTCTTGCAGGTCATACATACAGGGATGTAGAGCCAATCCACAAGTCTGGCTCAGGCACCACCTTTACCCTGGTCTGCTGTTCTTCTGCAGGTCATACACAGGGCAGTGTAAGCCAATACCACAAGTTTGGCTCAGGCTCAACCTGTACCCTTGTCTGGCTGTTCTTCTGCAGCGTATATATACAGGTGCAGTGTAGAGCCCAATACCACAAGTATGTAGCAGGCACCACTTTACCCTTGTCTGGTATTATCTGCAGAGGTCATTACATACAGGCGCGTGTTGTAGAGCCAATACGACATAGTTGGCTAGGCCCACCTTTACATGGTCTGAGCTGTTCTTCTGCAGGATCATTGTTATGGGCAGTGTAGAGCCAATACCAAAAGTCTGGCTCAGACACTACCTTTACCCTGGTCTGGCTGTTCTGCGCATAGATTTGGTGTCAAAGAATCATAAATGTGTCTAATTTCATGAATGTGGTGCGACACGCTCCCAGAATGCCCCTCATTTGTAGGCTTCCTTAAAAAGTTTCATAGTTTTCATTAGTTTCAGGTTTTAAGGCTAAAAAAAGACAAGTCGTCCATCTAGTTCAGCCTGTGGTGCTAAGGTGTTGCGGATCCAGGAGGAAGGCAAAAACCCCAATGAGGGTAGGAAGCCAAATTGTCCTCATTTTAGGGAAAAACAACAAATTCATCTCCTGACTCCAATCTGGCAATCGGAAATAATCCCTGGATCAATGACCCCTACTCCTGAATCCTAGTCACTGATAACTTGTTATATGATTACGCTCCAGAAATGGCATCCAAACCCTTTTTGAATCGGTTATTGTATTCACCCTTGACCAGTCCCTCTGGCAGAGAATTCCATAGGTCTCATGCTCTTACAGTTAAAGAATCCCTTTCTATGTCTTATGTTTGAAAACTTTCTCGTTCCTTCAAGACGTTAAAGGATTGCCCCCTTGTTCTTGATACAGCCCTGCTGTATAAATAATCTTGGGAGAGATCTCTATATTGACCTTTGATTGTATTTAATCTTATTTACTTTGTCCCCCGAAGGACCTTCTTTTCTCTAAACGTAATTAACTAATCTTGCAATTCTTGCTGTGTACTGTGTCCACGCAGTCCTTTTATTATTTGTGTATGCCCGCCTTTGTACCTGTTCAAGCTCTACAAATATTTTGTGAATTGGTGCCCATAACTGTACACCATATTCCATGTGTGGTCTAACAGTGGATCTTTTATAATGGAGATAATGTTCCAATCATGTGCCATCTATGCCCCTTTTAATTGCACACCATGATCCTATTTGGCTTTTGGTCTGCTGCTGCCTGACACTGGCTGCTACATATTAAGTTTACTGACCACAGGATTCCCAAGTCCTTCTCACCATGTCACTTTTACCAGTGTTCTTCCATTTTAACATGTAATCACTGCTAATGGATTTCTCTTACACCTTAGATGCATAACCTAGATTTATCTAGTGTTAACCCTATTCTGCATTCCCTGCCCAGGCCCAACTTATCCAGATCCCTTTGTATTAAAATATTATCCTTATCCTCTATTGTGTTGTTACTTTACAGAGCTTAGTATCGCTGCATAAGTATCGATATTCTACCTGTGATTCCATGGGTAGATCATTTAATGAAAATGTTTAAAGGAGGATTAGGGGCCCAATACTGACCCTTGTGGTACCCCACTAGTATCAGCGATCCAGTCTGCAGTATGTACCGTTAATTTACTACCCTTTGTTTTTCTTCAGTGAGCCAGTTACACTTACCCACTTGCACACATTTTCCCCCAGTCCAAGCATTTTCATTGTATTTACCAATCCTTTTATGTGGCACCTTTCAAATGCTTTAGAAAAATCTAGATATATGAATCAGTGCCTTCATCCCGATCCAGTCTAGCATGACTTCCTCATAGAAGTGATGAGATTAGTATGACAGGGGACCGATCTTCATGAACCCGTGCTGGAACGGAGTTATACATTTATTATTCAGGAGATACTCAGGATAGCATCTCTCTGAGAAAACCTTCAAACATTTTTCCACAACAGAGGTTTAAGCTTTACTGGCTTTAGTTTCCCTGATCACTTTTTGACCCCTTTGTGAAATATGGGCAACTACATTTGCTATTGCGCCAATCCTTTGGACATACCCGATTATTAGACAGTTCCTTGAATATTATGAATAGGGACCTATCTATTACATCGACTTAAAGCTCTTTAGGACACAGGGGTGTATGCCATCTGGACCTGGGGATTTGTCTATTTTAATCTTCCTAAGACGGAGCTGCAAAGTGTTGCACTGTCGTTTATAGCACCAAAATTTGGAGTGTGACTGTTCATACATGTATACTAGTGCATCTCAAAAAATTAGCATATCATTGAAAATTAACGGGCTTCTCCAGGACTAACTTTGTATTTGTTAGAGGGCTCACAACGGTATTATATAAAACCTTGTGATTCATACTGTAATGAGTCTATACAATATATGAGTTTCTCTATTTGACTTACATTATTGATATCAATTATCTTTTCAGTGATATTCTAATTTTTTGAGATGCATTAGTAGAACAGTGCTACTACAGTTTTTTGACTCCCTCACACTGCCACAGCACCATTTATACATGTCGCCCATTGTGTCCAAAGTGTCAATATTATGTGTGGCCAGCATTATTTTCCAGCACTGCCTTAAATCTCTTGAGCATGGAGTTCAATAGTGCTGCACAGGTTGCTACTGGAAACCTCTTCCACTCCCCCATGACAACATCAAGGAGCTGGTGGGTATCAGAGACCCTGAGTTTCTCCACCTTCCATTTGAGGATGCCTCACAGATGCTCAATAGGGTTTCGGTCTGCAGACATGCTAGGCCAGTCCATCACCTTTACCCTCATTTTATTTAGCAAGACATCTTGGAGATGTGTTTGGGCTCTTTATCATGTTGGAATACTGCCCTGCTGGCCAGTTCATAAAGGGAGGGGATCACGTTCTGTTTCAGTATGTCACAGTACATGTTGACATTCATGGTTCCCTCAGTGTAGCTCTCCACAGCTGGCAACACTCATGCAGTCCCAAACCATGACACTTCACCACCATGCTTGACTGTAGGCAAGACACACTTGTTTTTGTACTCCTCATCTGGTTACCGCCACACACGCTTGGCACCACCTGAACCAAATAGGTTTATCTTGGTTCATCAGACCACAAGACATGGTTCCAGTAATCCACGTCCTTAGTCTGCTCGTCTTCAGCAAAATGTTTGTGGGCTTTCCCGTACATCATCTTTAGAAGAGACTTCTTTCTGTGATGACAGCCTTGCAGACCTATTTGATGCAGTGTGTTTCGTATGGTCTGAGCACTGACTGGCTGACCACCCACCCCTCTGTAGCAATGTTGGCAGCACTCATACATCTATTTTGAAAAGACAATCTCTGGATATGAAGCTGAGCATGTGGACAAAACTTTGGTCAACCATGGTAAGGCCTGTTCTGAGTGGAACCTGTCTTGTTAAAACCAATCTTCGCCACCGTGTTGAAACTCAGTTTCACTGTGTCTTGTTAAAAAGATGTTAAAAACTCTATGTAAAAACAATGAAAGTGATGGCACAAGCTATTTAAAATAAGGAATGGAATTGTGTTCTAGACAGCCACAGAATTGTGTAGCAGGGTAGTAGAAAGGGCCTAACTCTGTTAGAGTGGAAGAACTATGCTGTTCGAAGCAGATTTGGCAACAAAATATTGAGAAGTAATCATGCCTGGTACTCAAATAAGATTACCAGATAAAACTACAAAGAAAACTTAATGTAAGCATTGTAACACAAGAGTCAAGCTGATCAATATTTTTTTAACCAAGTCATTGTCACATTTGATTTATTGATGTACAGGATGTACAGCTCAAAATGTTTGGACACTGTATAAAATGTAAAGAAAACAAAAATACAAAAATTTGGAAACTCTTAAAGCCATATTTTGTGTTTTATTCACAACAGAACACAGAACACATATCAGAAGTTAAAAGTTAGACATTTTTTGTTTCATTTGAAAAAAACAAACTCCTTCAGAAATTGATGATAACAACACATCTCAAAATAGTTAAGAGAGAGTTAACAAATGCTAAGTGCTACTAATGAAAAGCAGCTGGAGGGGTAAGTCACACTACTGTGAAAAAAGAGCATGTTAGAGAGGCAGAGTCTCTCAGAAGCAATAATAGAAGGGGGAAAGATCTCTCCTTGAGGAGAGCGATCAATAAATTGGTTGGTGTGAGGATTTACTCACCTAACAGTCCTCACTGACTGTTTTGCATGAAGCAAAGGCTTATGGGAAAAGAGCTAAGGAACTCCACAGCGTACTCTATTGGATGTAGTTATCCTCAATTCACAATGTAGCTCACAGGAGCTTTGCAAAGTGAAAAGGATTTGAGCCAAACTAGTTAAGTTCAGGTGCAGACAGCTGTTTCAGATGCAAAAGCAATTATAGTCAGAAGTTTAATAATCTGTGAAAACTGTGTCTAAAAATTGTAGAACAATTAAAAAAAATGTTCCTCAAAGTAAAATTGCAAAATCTTTCGGATGTTCATGATATACAGATACTCAGGCGGTACATTAAAATAGTCATGATTCAGTCATACAAATCACTGCATGGGCTTAAAAATACTTGCAGAAATCATCGTCTGTAAACATAGTTTGCTGTGCAGTCCACAAGTGCAGATTAAAGCTGATGCAAAGAAAAAGCCAATTATAAACAAAATCCAGAAATTCTTCATTGTTCTCTGCACCAAGATTCGCTTGATATCCGTACACAAGCTTTATTTTATGTGAGCATGGGGGCTCACCCACAATCTAGTCACATGCCCACTCACTAACCAATCATCCTCATCCGCAGGGTTCCCTAGGATGGGCACCACCTTACTACTTAATGGCAATATGGTCAAAGACAGCATATGGTTTTGCACATCAAAAAAACTTTGTGCACAAATGCACACTGATGTGGCAGCAATACATATAGACATTCAAATTTAAAAAACAGTGGCACACTATGGACTAAAAAAGGACTCAAAAAGGACATAGGAATTTTGGAAAAAGCATTACTGCTAACTAGGATACATTGAAAAATTTTTTGAGGTTCTTAGTTCACACTTTTGGCCAAAAATGCTTAAGCCCACTTCCGAACTTCACGGGGACCTCAGGCAAGTGGGTTCTACGCTATTGTTACCTCTCTATTGGGTCCTGTTCAGACCAGCACACTTCAGGGAGCGAAGATACCTGCTTCAAAACACACTGCCTGATTTAAAACCTGAGTAGGTGGGGGGGATGCAAAAAACAAAAATGGAGTAGCACCACTCCTCCCTTACATAAAGTCAAACACAGCAATTGGTTTTGCACATCAAAAAAACTTTGTTTAAAAAAAGCACAAATGCACACGGTGTGGCACAATCTATAGACATTCAAATAAAAAAAACAGTGGCACATAAACAAAAAAAAAACTATAAAAAGGAAATGGGAATTTTTTGAAAAAGCATTACTGCTAATAGGATACATTGAAATTTTTTTTTGGGGTTTTAGTTACATTTTGGCCCAAAAAAATGCTTAAGCCCACTTCTAAATTTTTAAGGGGCCTAAAGGAAATGGGTCCTCCCGTTTTTTTACCTCTTAAGGGGCAATATGGTGCATGAAAGTGGAATAACTACCTCATTTTGTTCCCCTTTTGACCTTGGCGTTATGAGTAGTCCCCGGGGCCCGCAAAGGGGGCTTTGCAGGGGGATCGCGCCGGACCCCCCCGCACCCCCCGGGGTTAGCGGAAAATCGCCGAACACCCGGCAGAAAACAGCGCCGGGGGTGGCTCCGCCCGCTGGCCTGTTTAACCCATCGAAACCGCGCCAAAGATGGGCCCCGGCATCTGAATGAACGCAGATCGGTACGGTCATCGGCACCCGACCGCGACCGGGCTGGGGGTGGGACCTTGGGGGAAGGGGTCCCCCCTTATCCCGGCCCGGTTTGCCCCCCTTCCCTCCGGAAGGAAAATGGGAAAAACCCCCATCTTTGTAACCCTAATGGTTGCCCATCCAATGCATTGGTTGTATTTCAAAGGCCCCCTAGTGGGCAAGTACCTTGGTGGCCTCAAAAAAGTTTAAAAAAAAAAAAAAAAAAAAGAAATTTTAAAGTACAAAAAAAAAGCCCCCCACTGGCACCGTGGTGTTGTACAAAAAAAGTTATTTGGGCCCCAAAAAGGCGCCGGGCGCAAATTTCAAAAATAGAAAATGTTTTTAATTTTTTTTCAGTACCAAAACATAACGGAAAAAACCCACTGTTTGGGGATTGCGGATGCGTAACAACCTGTAGAATACAGAAAACACATTATATTTACTGAAGATTGAACGCCGTAAAAGCAAAACCCTCGCAAACATGGCGAAAATACATTTTTTTTCAAAATTTGCCCCACTTGGAATTTTTTTGCGGTTTCCCAGTATATTCTATAGTATAGTGATAAACACTATTGAAAGTACATCTTGTCCCAAAAATAAAAGCCCTCATGTGTCTATGTAGGTGGAAAATAAAAAAAGTTATGGCTTTCAGAAGGCGAGGAGGGAAAAACGAACGTGTCACAAAAAAAAAAAACCGCCTGGTCCTTAAGGGGTTAAACCACACAGCAACCATAGCAAAAGGTACAATAAAATAACATTAGAGCTAATGTTCACATTTCTCACAAGCAATATAATTTGGCATCTCCTGAAAGTATTATGATGAGGCAACAATATGTGACATTTAACAGCTTTTAGTCCCACTTTATCGTCAATAGGAAACCCGAAGTACATATGGATACAGAGGGTCATTGGGTCACATGCAAATTAAAGTGTAAAATGAGCATTTCAACAACCTTACTGTTTCCCTATGGTCACTATAGTGAAAATTGGACTTTATGTGTTGGATGCAAGCTTACACTAAATGTGGTTGCAGCAATACTTGTTACTGTTACCCTTGCAGTCAACATAGAAAAAAAGACATAAAATTAAAACAAAGTAAGCGTGCACATCTTTATAACTCTGCTACTATGTATAAATCATGAAATGTATACAGTTACTGGTTTAACAATAATAGGAATTTGCCTTAGAGGTATCTGATAAATGCAACTATTACAGACGATAATATTTCTTCACTTGAAGCAAAATATATCTACCGTCCTTAGAGAGTACTGAATTATTTATGAAACTGATTATTTAGTAATTGAAATTAAGACTTAGAATGTTTTGCAAACCTGAAATGAGGCATTAATCAGGCAGACTATTCAATTTTTAATCAACACACTATGGCTAGCATAGATATTAATGCAAATGAGACCTACTCTTTCAATTCTATTTTGCTGGCTTTATTCTAATGCATACTTTACCATCTCAAATTGTAATTGATTTTCTTATTTTTAGGAGATAAGTATGACTTTATGCACATTCCATAAAAATGCCTTAACTCAGCAATTAGATTTTTTCCCCAAGTTTTTATGTAATTTCAGGCCAACATAAAACTTATTTGCGTTCAGTGTATCTAAGATTTACAATGTTCATTTTAATTACCTGTCCTCTAAGAGTTGGCACATATTTAAAAGTAACAAGCCAATTGAGTCATAGAAAACAATGCAAAGCAAAACAGCATATGAAGGTAACTACAGTCCACCATGGGTCTGGGTAAGGATTACAAGTGGCACCACAGCCTGCATATCGGGTCGCGGGAGCACTCGCATCCCCTCTTCTAAGACACTGCTGTGGACAAGTGGCACCATGACCCCCATATCGGGCTTGCGCACCTCTGCCTGTTGGCGCTTGCATCCCCACTCCCTAGGGTGCGCATGTAAGTCGAGTACCGAGGGCAGTTTTTTATGGAATACAGCGAAGTCACGGATAAAGAACACAACTCCAACACCAGCTCAACAACGGTTTGTTTTACTGAATTTTCTGGAACAAGATGGTGAACAGATCCCCCAAACACAAATTTACAAATACGTATCCTGGGCCCTGTGCTGCACAGCGCACCGCCAGAGTGTACTCTCTGGATGCCCCGAAACTTGACCTCACCGTGGGGTTCGGAAAGGCCGATAACCCCTTACCTTCTTAATACCGTAATCACCAACGGGAACAATTGGTGT